>JAZGTK010001278.1:0-42431 GCA_036877625.1 Ambastaia sidthimunki
AGACAGAATATCAAGACATCAGTTAGGGCTTTTGTGCCAGGACCTGAATTTCTGGGATCCTCTACCCTTGTGTTGGGTGGACTGCCAGGAACCTGTGAGCAAATGGCCCAAAAGAACCATGTTAAATGTAGCACTAGATCATGTAAAAATGGTAGAATCTCATCAAATCATTACCGGGTTGTATTTCATCCCAAAATCAAATAATAAAATAAATACAGTTTAAAATGAAGGATTTTTTTTTCCAAAACAGTAATAAGTTACAGTAACAGAAAAGGCATACAGCACAATAAACAAATGCCAGCATGTAAAAGCACTTTACATTTTTTGTAAATTACTATACAGTAATAAGAATTTGGTTGGGGAATTTTTTGACACTCATCACAGAAATGTTTTTTAATGGTCTTAAAACCGCATGTAGGAAACCTGGACACATTCTTTACAGATTCAATGAGATTCACCCAAACTGTGAGTGTACACACAGGAGAGTAGAAATAACACCCAAATCAAACTCCAGTTAGCATTTATCATAACATTTTGGATTCAAACACACAAGTCATTTTTCCCGTGCACAAGCAGGAGATGCTTATAGGAATTACTTGATTCAGTGGCTTGGAAAGTTTCAGTTTTCCAATTCTTACCTCACTTTCACAGGTGTAGTCTTTTGAAGGATAACAATCCTCTCCAAGTTCCTGCACAGAAAAAATGCTAAATTACAGATAGAACCTTAGCGAGTCTCTGCCATTTTTTAGTTTTTAAAAGGTCAAAACCAATTAAATTACAACTTTGTCAAGGAATGTGTACAGTATCACATTTGCTTGTATTATGTTTGTGTGGTTTCACTGGAAGGGAGAGCAGGCTATAGAGTGCATGTAAGAGGTGCTCACAGATTTGTGTGCTGACAGCCAATCACATACTTTCAGAAAGGCTGAGATGAAACACACAAGCTGACTAATACTGACCTGCTGTCAGAAAACAGCAGAAAACATCATATTTGAGCAGAACACTGATTTTTTTATGTGATAATATGTACATAAAATACGGCTTTAAACTGTATCTTGTTTCAGGTTGTATATTGTTTACCTGTCAATGTGAAAAAGCCCTGACAAGCGTTGACACTGATATTATTGATATTTTTCGCAGATGCCATAATAGCTTCAGTATAATGGAATCTTTATTGACAGCCATTCAGTTGTTTATTCTGATACCATGATCAACCTTCAAGCTGCAACAATCATTCCTGTATTTTAGTATTTTTGTTAGTCACCATGAGGTAAAGAACATTTTTTTATAGAAGATATTTTACATAATCTTTGTGTTAACCTTTAGAATTACTGATGAAAAATATGGCATAGTTGCTTTAAACTTCTCTTACAGAGATGTTAGAATTTCCCTAATGCTAAAAATTAGAGAAACGTTATGATGGAGATATTAAGATCTTGTGATTTGATCAAAGGTATAGTATTAGGATGCTAGGCTTAAAAACCCTTCTTAATAAAGAAACATGTTCTTGAAATAAATTAAACGCATATATAAAATTGCCAGTAAAAAAACTTCATATTTGCACGTCAGTGGTAAACTATGTGATACAGTATTTCACACACATGCAGTAGTCCCTTTTTAAAGTTGGCACTTGATTTTTATTCAGATCCAAAAATTTGTTATTCACATGTACTGCAAGTCTGGTAAAACGTCTGTTAAACAAACTGCCAATAGTATTATCCAGGCAGACATTAATTATTCCATACGCTGTGCAGCCTGCATTGGCACTGTCCCATTCACCTCATCTTGTTTTTAAATCCATTGCTTTTGGCCACTTTCTCTGAATTGGCTGATTTCTCATTGGGCCAAATACTTTTGAAGGTCTTTACAAGGAGCAAATCCTTCCCATTCACACATTTAACTGTACATTTAATACCGCATCTAACTGTTCCCTCAAACAAGGTCATCAAGGCTTGTTTGTCAAGGTGTCACTTCATCACATTCTGCATTGTTTATGACACAGAAGGGTTGGATTGAACTTGTGCACTGGCACAGATGCAGACTCAACCTAATCCAATAAATCTGTTTTCAATTAGGCTAGAATAAAGACTCAGACCTTTCAGCTAGGCCTCCAGCACATCTGCATGACCAGGTTGGCATTTTCAATAAGACCAGTGAGGCTTAGAGAAGATGTAATCATCTCCCGACAGCTCAGATAGGACGGAAGTGTAGCGTGTGGACAATGATGATGTCTGATCTCGCTCTGTACTGCAGTGCTGAATTGTTTTTGAAGAGATCTGGAATAGCTCTTGGTATTTAAAAAAGTTATTTTTTTGTCTGTATTTTATTAGCCAGTTAAGTTCATCACAGCCACAAACCACAATTTGCAACTTGTTAGTCGCAGGTTGCAGGTGGTATTGGGAGAGAGGCATTCTCACCAAAGACAGCATTTGATTGGACAAAAAATGTGTGGTGCAAGATGAGTCATCAAATTATTTGAATTTTTCCCAAAATAAAATTAAATGCATGCTTCTGTTAAAGGTTAATTTAGTCGGAGTACACTAGCAGAAAGAGAGCTGCAAACCTAACTAACCTGGACTAAAAGCCACAAAACTCCAGTTTTTATTTTATGGGGTCATTAATCAAGTGATGTGTTCAAGAAAATGTAAAGGCCACATGAAACATACACTGGCCAGGAGGTAGAGACAGCATCCCACAGGGATTTGGTGCCTCATTTTGTGTTGCCTGTGTGCTGCTCCCCTGGTCAGCCTTCCACACAGTGCTATTTACTCCAGACTCAATCGATCTTAATCTTTCCTCCTCTGATTAAAAGGTAGAGAATGAAAGGCTATTAGAATGAGTGATTCCAAGATATTTTGAAAGTAAGTGCATTATATGAGCTGTTAAAGTGCCCTGGTCTATTGGATCTTTTAAATGTAGTAAGATGCTTTGAAACTGCATTTGACACAAATAGGTGAATTTACTAAACACTTGCAGAGGTTTAGCATGTCACATTCCAGCGCAAATCTGGCAACTTGTTTGTAAATAAGAAATCTGAAAGGTTCAATTTTCTGATGTTTTTGCCATTAGCTGATTTGCATACAGGGATGCAAATAACTACCTCTCATCAGTGATCACTGTGATTTATCCCCCAAAATATTCTTCATTTAAATGAAATACAATCACTGCTTCCAAAATACAGTTGTTTCTGCATGCTTGAATGCTGTACATCGTTTCCATCAGTTTATGCGTCACTTCACCTGATCTGTGAATGTAGTGATTGTGTTAAATGAATGTTAGCTCATGCAGTGAACTTTCAGTGTCTCCTGTTTAAACATGCAGAACTTGATGCAAAAGCCAGAGCTACCAGAACTACTGCTACTGAGAGAGAGAGAGAGAGAGAGAGAGAGAGAGAGAGAGAGATGTGTGATGACGGGCGTGGATGTCGGTGGGGGTGAGAGAAACAGAGGACAGTCACTAAAAGCCAATTAATTAGCAGGAGCAGTGATGTGTGTCAGCTGCCTGTTGACATCAGCCCAGATCTCTGTTCACAGCTCTGCTAATGCTCACCATTTCCTCCCATTTCTCCTCCACTCATTCATATCTCATCTCTCTGCATTATGACTCTCCCACTCCTCCTGATTGTTTACACAGAAACACACGGTCAACGTGTCGTCTTGTACGGCTGTGCGTGGCCCTCCTCAAACAAACACATATTCATTCATTTGTGCAAAGGTACTCTGTTCATTAATTCCCCTATGAGAACAAATAACTGTTCCTGTAGCTCAACCGGTAGAGCATTGCGTTAGCAGTGCAAAGGTTGTGGGTTTGATCCCAGGGAACACAAGTACTAATAAAAATGTATACCTTGAATACACTGAAAGTGGCTTTGGATAAAAGCATCTGCCAAATGAATAAATGTGAATGTAACTCTATATTGACGCATCATTTGTAAAATGTCAGAGGATCAATATAATAATCAGATTGTATAAACATCTATATATATATATATACATGTTTATCTATATATGTTTATGTACATGTTTATGTATAATGTTGTATGTATAATGTTGGTTTTACTGGCTAATATTATTTTCCTCCTCCATACATTTGTATAGTGTACATTCTGTTCTATTTAATCAAGATTGTTAATGTTTTTTAGTTGGAAATTCAACAATGCAGTGGCTGAACAACTTTATAGATGTATTTCTGATCTTCTTCAGTTATGTTCTTAAAGCAACGGAAACAAAAAAACCTGATGCATATCCAGCAACAAAGTATTTCATATCAATGGAGCAATGAAGACGATTTATAGCGTTAAGTGAATGGAATCTCTCTATCAGTTGTGCCCAAGAGCGAAACATGTCACTTCTAGATGTAGATTCTGTATGGGAACATCCTTCCTGCCTCAGGCAAGCTTTAAGTGCTATTGGACCTGCTAGACAGAGCAAAGCGTTCCCTTTGAATTTAACCTCCAAAAATCACAGCGATGTCAAACCCTGCCTGGAATTAAAACACAGTAAACAGAGCGTGACTTTGCCTATTTCCTCTTTACCTGTCAAAATGAGAAAAATGGCCCATGGCAAACTATTCATCTTTAATTTGAGTGGGACCAGAAGAAAAATATGAGTTTCTGGAATTCAGTGAATCTGTGAAGCACATCCGACACTTTTTTCTGATTTGTCCGAAAATGGTAAAGTTTGACAATGTTTCCCCTCAGGAAATCTCTAATTATAAACTTCCTGCTTGGGTTGTGCACTAATTATCATTTTTACAATAAATTAAGCATTGCTCTACCGGCCCAGCACGAACATGCACACAAACAGTCACACGCAAGCATGAATGCAGTTTAAATTGTGACACACAGTTTGAGGTGAGAAAACACATTTTTCTCTGTAGTTTCTTTGTTCTGGTTTAAAGGGCCAGACCCAATCATTTTACTTTAGTATGTTAATTATGAGCCCATCAACATCTCTGGAGAGTATTTTGCACTCATGGAAAAATTCAAAACACCAAAGGATTATAGTGTGTGAATATGTGTGTGCAATTAACCAAACAGTGGGACAAATTCATTTCTTGTTGGTTGTTTACTCTACAGTTGTTGTACCTTGACTACTGTCAACTTGTCCAGTCAGTGTTAATTAAAGGCAAAGTGCCAGTTAGGATGCTGAATTTCTGTCTGTAAATATATTAAGTTCTTTTCTTCACTATAAAAATAAACCAGTAAAGTTTACTTGCTTAATTTTTATTCCATAAATACAGCCAAGTGACCCTGTTTAATAGTAATATTACTTTCATGTAGTCAATCTTACTTTTCATTATAAGGAACACCACCTTTAAAAAGCCCTTTGGTTTATAGTTTAAAAGCAGAATCATATTATGTATTTAAATCTAACATAACATGCTGTATGTTGTCAAGTACAGTGTTTTCATTAATAACAAATACTTTGCATTTATCTTACCTCTACTGTAAATTATTGAGGTTTATTTTCCATTTATCCCAGTTTTTCCTTCATAATAAACTTGTAAACTTCATATTTAACACAACTGATTGTTCTCAACACATATTTTGATTGTGCTGGGGATACCATAAAAACATGAAAACATGAAATTTGACTTACGTGTAAAGTTGCACAGGATAAGATGATACAGGGCTCCTCTCCTGGTTCCACAGTTGTTTTGGGAACACTGGCAGTGGCCTCAAGATCAGGTTTAACTGAGCCGCTAGTAGGCTGGGAGTCAGGCTTGGGTAGTGACCCATATCCAAAAGCCTGAATAGCATTTCCTGCAGGTAAATAAATGAAAAACCTGAAACAGGTTCGAAGTGCTTGGCGAAATGTTTTATTAAAATGCTTCTGAACCTGTGCAAGCAAAACTACATTTTCAAAACATACAAGTTTAAGAGAATGTTTCCAGAAGTTTTATCGATTCTGATCCCGGGAGAAAAGCCGTATGTGTTTCATTCTCCAAGTTTGTGAAGAACAAGAGTATATCTAGGGGTCAGCAGCTCAGTTAAATAGTAATTCGGCAAAGCTTGCAGATTTCAGATATGTTAATTGCTAGAAAAGCAAACCAGGCGCATATCTGCCACCACACACTCACAAGCTGTTTCTAAAAACTTACTGACCGCACTTACTGTCTCCATGGGCAGCTGCATACATAAGACATTCCTTACTTAGCTAACAGCCACTTACCTCAACCATATGAACAGACATCCACATAAGACACTTATTTTTCTATTTCCAGGATTGATTTTGGGAACTTGAAATGCAGCCTTAAGTTCTATTGAAAATAAGGTTTCATTACCTACGATTTGAGACACCCTTCACCACAGAAGCATGCTGAACAGAAGCAAACAGATGATGCCTTAAAACACTGTCTAGAATGACAGCTCACTAGGTTTTAGAACAGAGACATGATCTCTGTGCAAATTATACTGTAACAGAGCTTGTTTTGACTTGAAAAATCTGTCTCAGCATCTCACAGTGGGATACTGGATGAAATATCCAGAGCTAATGCCTGAAGCTGTGTAGCTTATTATCATGTTTTCTTTTTTCACTGTTATTTATTTCACTCTTGGGAAGATATTTCTGCCAAGCAATCAGACTTGAGTCTTAATCTTTTTGGAAGCAAAACATTCTATTTTACTTACTTTCTAATTGTAGATCTAATAATGTATTTTTAGAACCACACATGCAGTCTGTTAAGGGCTTAGTAAAGTTAATCTGTTTTTCCACAAATAAAGGAAGAGAAACAAAATTTCTCTCTCAAAGAACTGGCACTTTTTTCACATTTGGCAAACCAGAATAATCTCTTTATCTGTCTGTCTCTTTCTCTCCTCAGCTCTCAAATGACACGTCTCCTGACAGAGCAACATAATCATATTAACACAATTTCCCAAAAGATGTTTTTTGTCTTGTCAAATCCAGGAAACTGCTTGATCTATTGATATTTTTCTTGAGCATAACCCAGTCAAAAACGCATGACTGCAGAGAAGAGGTTTTCTATGGTTAAAGGCAACATATAGCCGCGTAGGGGATGCCAGAATATATAGTAATTATATATATTTATATTCACATTATATTTATATTATATTATTATATAATTATATTTATATTTAAATAAATCCGTAATGTGTGTTTAAGTTCACATGCCCATATTATCTTTGAAATATAACAGATTTGGCTTGCTGTCTGTAATAGAGGTGCTGGATTATGAAGTTTATTGGCAAGTAAGGTAAATAAGTTCATTAATATACACTATATGACCAAAAATATGTAAACACCTGATTTTGTGTCACTTCCATCTGCTTTTTTAATCTTAAAGACACAGCAGTCATGGATTTTTTTGGACAGCAATTTTTTTTTGCAGTTTTAGCCAAAAAACTTTTCAATGATCTACTGAAGTAAAAATGTCACCTACAACTCAGGTGGCCTGAGGGTAAGTTAGAGTAAATTAACAGCAACTATTCCTTTAGTAGGGAGTTAATGCTCCTTAATTGCCTCCAGTCTTCTGAAGCTTCCAATATATGTTAAAACAAGGCTGTGGGGATTTGCCATTCAGACACGAGCATCAGTGAGGTCAGATACTGATGTTGAGTGGTGGGGTCTGACTCACGGTTGGCATTCTAATTCAAAACTTGTTCAGTGGAGGTCAGTTCTAGGCTTTGTGTAGGGCAGTTAAGGTTGTCCAAGCTGCACCCAGGAATTTACTTTTTTTGGACCTCAGTTTGTGCATGGGCCAAAAAAAAAGGGTCATCCCAAAACTGTTTTCAGCACAGTTATCTAGACTGTCAGAATGCTGCAGTATTAATCCTGCAGATGAATCCTCACTAGAAGGGAAAATCCATATACTTTAGTTTGAGATATTAGTAAGAGCTATCACAGGGGTGAAGAAAATTATATACAATATTGTGCAAAAGTACACATTAGATTTCTCACCCAAAAAAAGATATTTATTATGTTTATATTTTTGCTTTAGGGTGTCAGTTGGAAATATCAAATTATATCTAAAAATCAATTTAAATCCATAAGAACTGTAGCAAGATCTCCAAGATCGTGAACAGTTTAAGAATAATTGCCATGTAAAAAAATTATGGTTGGGGATGGATGAACTGACACATAAAACACTATAAAATACCAAACAAAGACTCCTGGAGGTTTAGATGAAAACAAACTACAGTGGAAGAGCTATTAGCGCCAGCCTGTATATTTACTTTTTGCTAACATGACATCAGTTTCCAAACAATGAGACGTTAAGATTCTGGTGTTGAGCGGAGGTTCCATACACAAAATACGAAACCCAAACAAATCACCTTTAAACATTTAGTACTGTGCAAAAATGCATAAATTACCAATCAAAAAGAGTCTCAAATCTGAATCAAATGTAAACGCAGAAAGTGGAATGAAGCCATAATCAGAATGTTCTATTAACTAAAGCAGAACAACTTACGGAGACAGGTGTTTTCTTCAAAGTCCTGTAGAAATTTTTCACACTCCTCCTCCTGGTTCCCGCTGCCTCGGCAGGTGCACCAGGGAGAGATGGTGAAGTTTGAGTGACCTGAGTCCACATAATTAGGAGTCATGTCTGTACCTACGGGATAAGAGACAGAACAGAAATCAGTGATGTCATTCTAGGCTTCTGAATTATAATATTAATATAGGCTTGAACATTACTTTAGGAAAATATTTTTACTATTGTCAATTTCTGAATATCAATAAAGAAGTTATATATCAAAAACAAATATTTAGTCAATTTAGTTGATAATCTTTTATTGTAAGTTACAATTTTCTTTTTTTACTATTTAAAGGAATAGTTCACAGAAATTAAAAACGGTCATTTTTTTGTTGTCATTCTGTAACTTGGCGTTCCACTTAAAGTTACAGAAAAAAGGTACTTTGGACAAATATGTCAAAAATCATGTACACTAGACACCTGCCATGTGTAATAGTTTTGTGATAAATTCAAGGGTGACAAATCGGTGTCTGATTAGAGTAATTCTACAATTTCTTTTAAAAATGTTTCTTCTTTAAAAGGTATCTATTAATACTGTAACTGTATAAAATAACACCACAGCAAAGACATTGTCTCTCTTTCACCCACCGATGAGTCTGGTGTAAGACGCCAGACAGGCCTGATAGTCATCATTGAGACAGCTGGAGATGGAGTGAGGAGTCATCTGACAATTTGTGTGGAAATCAGCCAGCCGTGACCTTGTCAAAAAACACAACATGCCAACATGAAACTATTTACATGAAGAGAAAACAAGGTGCAGTCAGTCTATGGAAAAGTTTGTGTCAAATGAGTAGTTTGTTTGTCCGTGTGTGTTTATGCCTGAAGAAGCCAGTCTGCCATTCACAAAGGACAGAACTGGAGTCAGGCAAGCTCAGCCACATCCCCAGATTTACACATCATTGCCTTTTCCTCAAGAGTGAATCATCACTAGCTCTCTATCTTTTTCTCTTCTTTTCCTCTCTCCATTAGTCATCACTGCTGACCGTGACCACAACACGTTTGTGGTTGGGAGGTTTCCTGGGGGTCAGATAAAAGACAGGACCCTCTTTTTACAGTGGAAGGCCTTCACAAGCACTTGAACTGTCCCCTAACAAATAGTCTTTCTCACTCTCTCTCTCTGTTCCTGTGTCTGTCTTCCACTCTGTTTGACTTTCTAAGGCAAAACATAAGTCACTAGCTATATGTTGTGGAGAATTTTAAACAATGTGACATAAGTTTACAGACTGTGTTGACATGCGGTACTTCTGTCCTCCTACAAGGAGACAGTTCTGGCAGCAAATGTTCTTTGCAGCAACAAGGTTAAAGTTTCCCAGCACCCACAGACATTAGCAACCACAGAAACATAGGGTGAATTCACTAAACAGTTGTCTTACTAAAGCATCTTTTTAATTACCCACAATTCAGTTTAATGCTATGAAACTGGCTTTCCTGGACTTAAATTGTCTTTACAGTGTTAAGGGTTATTTTTTATTTAAATTACAGCAGGTTATTGCACCTTGTGTACAAAACGCTGCTATTTGCCTGCTGCAGCTGACACCCATAGAAAGCAGGCTGTGAATTCAACTGTATTCAAAACAGACGTTTATGTACTCGGGCACAATTTCAGCAATTTAAAATGCTGACTTAGGTGTCTGAATCACAGTGGTGGGGCGATGCTGTCCCTGTAAAGTATGCGAAATCACAGTGTTCTTCTGTATCCTCCTCATATGAGTACTCAGAGCTGACCTGCAGATTGTGCTGTGCAATTCAATCTTTGAGAATTTCACCCATCTGTCCTGCCAACCTTTCTTCATTAAAAGCATGTCTGGTTTGAAGTCTTATGTGGAGTGTGATTCTGGACCATTGAAGTCCAAACATCTCTTTGCGTTGTTTCTGGTCTGAATGATGTGTTAGTGTGTGGCTTTCAGCTCAGTTTGATTGCAGAAATATCTAATTCCCTAATTCAATATACTATGGTGCAGTCAGCCTTGGAATTAATCATGTTAAGGGAGTTCCCTAGAGGAATGGTTTACCAGTCAACAGCTATTAACCAACTGATTACAAAAAGTTTGTGAAGAACTTTATTCATTGCAGTATCTTTACTGATTTTAATCTCATAACCAAACCAAATCAGAAACTTTTCCTAAAGCCCTAAAGCCATTTAGGCGTGTTATTCAAGCGCCCTTTACTACATATTAAAATTTGAGCAGAGACAAACGTTACAGTCTCTGTGGAATGTAGCGCTACTAAACATGGATGCATTCCCAGTGGAAGCCAGTGTGTATTTAAATCATCCCTCCCTTCTTAGTAAAGGCACCTTTTAATTAGCATACCGCTAAAAACCCTGCTGTGATTTACATGTCTAATTACATCTGTTCACACTGCAGGAATCAAATGGAGAGGTGCAGAAAATATTGATATACCAGTTGGGTTCCTACATAATATAAATACATGAATGCTTAGGGGCTGGAAATAAAAAACAATAAAACTTTACAAACTTCCCAAGCTCTTTGTTCTTACTTTTCTACTCTTGCACTATACGTCAAAATTAGATTATACGTCGAGTTATACGTCCTTGATACCTTTACAATGCTTTTATAAAACTCAAAGTACAAAACCCACCAAATGTCTCATGATATATAAATGTGACAACATTTTGGTTCACTCAAGTAAATATATGCATAAATAATGTAAAAGCTCCTATCCTACATAAATTATTCCAGAGCTTTAGAAAAGTTCAACGAGTGTTCCTTGCCCCCAGATATAAGTAAACAAAACAAAACGTCTTGGTTACCCTAGTGCAGGAGCTGGGAGTTTATCTAAGAGTATATTCAGCCATGCTACAGACAGTCCAGCTTTGTGGCATAAGGGACACAATGTTTCGTTCCCTCTATCACAGAACAGAGATAATAATCTTAAACTTTTCTCACCCACTCAACTTTGTGTCAATGGCATGATACTAGGTATGATATGATACTATACTAAACACCACAGCAAGGTATGCAGAGTGGAAACAACCAAACCTGAATGTGCCTCGTAGCAAACGCTCTAGACCACGTGTGGAGCACTGAGCACAGGTACAAGGGCTTACCTAGCCAGGGCTATGCCACAGGCAGCAGGCCTGGTAGCACGGTGACCCATGTAGTCGAGAGAGTAAACGTGGCTGTCCACAGAAGAGATGAACTTGCCACATCCAAGAACACAGGGTTGCAATAACATCTTTAAAGAGACACATGCTGACTGCGTAAGCTCTTTAGTTTTAATGGAAATGTAGCTCATTTAGGCACCACTGGTTGGCTACTGAAGCGCCCAGGGAAAGATAGCTGAGAGCTGTCAGCTTTCTTGCACCATATATCCAGCAGCAAGAGAGAGATGATAACTGATGCTTTTTTTATTTTTTTATTTAGCTCTGGCTCAGAAGAACAAAAGCTGAATAAAAGATGCACACATCTCCTTTTTATACCTGTATGGGGCACAGAATGCCAAATTTCTTTTACCACAATTTAATTGGCCCGTTTATATTCAGACCTATCGCAAGATTGACACAATGTCGAGTAAATGACAGAAAAGGAAACAATGCTGCGAACAACTGGAAGTCTAATCAAACTGTTCAGGTATTGCACACAACAGCCTCCCTCAATTTTACATCATGGACTCATGGGCAAGAGTAACATAAGACTTTTTTTCCCCTCACATTATAAAAACTGATACGGACACTTGGCTTAAAAACAATCAATAACAATCTCTCTTTTTTCCTTACCTAAAGCTATGACTTCATCTGAGGACAGACCTCCTCCCATTTCTACAGCATTAACCAGGTAATGAAGCAAATAATGCCTATCTTATTTGTTCAATGTCTTATTTGTTCTGTCTCTCCATGGTATTACTTTAATTCTCCAAGCAAATTTCACTCTTCCCTTTTCTAAAAAGCTGGTTTGCCAGCTAAACTCTGCATAATGAGAATTTTCCTTCGAATTTTGTTCAACAGATTGTTGTCCATCTTCTTGCTCAAATGAAGTACTCAGACCTGCTAATGTGTTTTTACTGATAGGGGAAGATTGTTTTGCATTTTATATGTCTTGGGGGAGCTGTTCTGGTAACTGTAATGTATCTTATTAGAAGAGGAGATGCAAGAACGTACCAAACGGTTGCTTTTCATGGCAGCAAGGAGAGGGAGAGATACTGAGATGGACTGAGACACCAGCAGGCTTTTCTTTCAGATGAGGACAATGTAACCGCTATAATTTACTGTTCACTTGAAGTTAAGAGAAGGCTGTCTAGGATTGTTTGGGCAGAACGTGCTTTGGCATCAAGATAAAGCACATTTCAGATCTCGCCAGGACTCCTCTATTATACCTGAGTGGACCACTCACTGCTCAAATTACAGCCTGTCTTCCTGCAGAAGGTTCTAAAGATCCTTATAGATTCTCTATTCACAGAGAGAACCCCAAAATGAGCAACACAAGGAGTTCTTTACGCTTAACGCTTTAAACGCTGCCATTCAGTTGGTTTGTGTTGGGGGACAAATTTTTAATCAATTTATTCCGGGCCTATGGGAAATTATTGTATTTTCAAATTATTGTATTTTCTGGTTGCTATGGAGGCCACTGAGATGGAAACAGTATTTGGAAGGTCCGTTGAAATGGAGCATTAAGTTGAAGCAGAAATTCTGGAGTCATGAGGAATGTTAGGGACGCATAGTGAGGTTAGATGGCGAATTTGTGGATCTATAAAACGAGGCTGTGAAGGATAAGATTTGTTCAATGGATTGCACTAAATGTCTCAATGTTTATAGCATGCCAAATTTGACGTTTTTCCAAATGTATTGTCCATTGCAAAAAATATAGGTCATTTTAACAATTTGTTGTTTGAACGATCAATGCCAAGGCACACAATAGTCCAACCCACAAACTTCAAAAATAAAAAAATCAACTGTTTACTCCCCTTATGTTGCTGCAAACCCGTAATGACTTACTTTCTGCTAAGGAACACACATTTTCAGACTGGTCTGGTTGCTCTCTTCCATGCAATTATAATGAATGGGAACTGGAGCTTTCAAACTTCAAAAAGGACACAAAAGCCCCAAAAAATGATAAAAGTGGCACATACAACCCATGCATTATATTCCAAATCTTCTAAGCCATCGTGAGAAACAGACTTCAATTAGTTATTTACTGAAAATCTGCCCTAGTCGTCATTCATGAACAAATCATTCTTGTGAATGAGCTTTTAAATTAACTGGCTGGTCTGGTTCACAAAACCAGTCTGAATGATGTTTAGAAATCATTTGCAAAATAACTATCAGCACTGGCTTCAGAAATTTTTACTGTATTCTATGAAAGAAATTTATACAGATTTTCAACGATAGGACAGTGAGTAAATACAATTTATTTTTGGTTATTTTGTTCCTTTAAGGCCACAGAAATGTTATCTGTACCTCAAGTGCAGCTGCTGTCTTTTTTAGGCAAATATTTCAAGTTTACTACATACTGAATCGATAAATCTGAACGTGGCCCACTCATGCTTGTAAGATGAATCTAACGCACTAAGGCCCGGTAATGGCCCTCAACATCGATAAGTCTGAAATTCAATGAAGATTGGAGCGCTTCGATTGCTTTCCTGGAGATAGGTGCAGGGCCCTTTTGTTTACCCATTTGCCAGTCAATCATTAGAGTCAAAGTGGCTCTGCTTTTGTCCTTCAATCCAGCATCAGAACAGCACTTTCATTCTCAAGTACAGGGCGACTCTATCATTTGGCAATTGAGAGTCATTGCCCTCAGGCTGTCCATGTGCAATCAAAGCAGTTCTTAATCGCTATAGGACAACATAAAGTTTGAAAGAATGTGTGCCAGTAAGTTTAATGGAAAACACGGCCTCTGTGTCCATTAGATTTCATCTAATAATTTGATAAGCGAGTACTCTTGGATGATCACAAAGTTACGCTGTGATTTCCTTGTACTTTCTGTTCCTAGTTCATTACTGACTCTTCAGTGGCAGGAACAAAGTGCTTATAGTTGTTACATTCTTCAGAGAGCATTATGAGACTTCTTATAACTAAATAATCTACTAAAACATAAACTCTCTCTATCTGAAGACCTGACTTTTACAAATTACTTGTCCATCCTCATTATGGCCATGTTAGAACAGAGACGTGGTTCAGGATATCTGTTAAAATCCTTCAGTTTTTTTTGCTTTCTCTGTGAGAGCTTATCCAAATCCCTCAGACAAATAAAAAAACAACAACAGAGTAAAGACTTCAAACGTTCTAATGTGATGTCGATCCAGCATCACATCTACACATGAGAGAGTTCTGAGCTAAAGGCAAATTATTTGATGTCAATGTGTCTTCTTTGCTTTCTGTGTCATTTACAACCTTTTTTGCATCTGATGTGTGATTGTTTTTTCCTCACAACTAGTGATCTGTACAATGATGTATTTCACGATTTATTTCCTCTTACTGATGTTTTCCGCGCTGTATAATAGTGCACTACAAAAACTCTAACATCACGCATATTATAAAAACAATTTTGGGCTGATAAAAATAACCAAACATTTACAGTTTTAACTACATACAACTTACAACACAAGTAATGCTTGGTGCTTAGGCCTATACTGAAAAAATGGTTTTGTGGTTTAGTCTCATTGGCTTTATACCCAGCATGCACTGGGGCATGTATATTTAACATGGCTTGTCACATTTTCACAATGTGTCTTTTATCACAGTCATTTATATGAACTTTATTACGTTTCCTCTGTTACCACCTCAGCAATCTCAGAGAAGATCTAACCTGGCTTCTACCAACCAAGATGACAACTCCACATCAAAGTCATCCATGACAAGACTTTGGCTTCACAAGGCTTTTATTCGTACTTGTCAGGGTCCCTTTTACTCAGTGTCTCTCCATCTTGGTTAAACATAACCTCCAGGTGTGTAAGATCACCCTTGCCCTTTACTAGTAAAACTGCATTTACTACATGATTTATCAAATTAATCCAACACCCTTGACTTTCTTGACTATCTATCTAGTTATTTCAGCTGCTGCCAGAATCAAACACTGTTTCTTGCCAATGCAGTCAGTGGTTTGGCACTCTGCAACAGTACCTACAATCCATTATCTAATCATAGATCATACTCAAGTGATTGTATACATCCAATTTGGTCATCTAGCCACCATTCCACTTGACCCTGTCCAGACATTTCTCCATTCTTGCCTTACTGTATCACCAATTACTTTAAAATAAAATCTTCAGACATCTTTCAAATAAGGCCTCTAAAGAACTTTCTCATGCCCTGAGGGCAAAATGTGGGTGGACCCCTCAACCTCCACCTCACACCACAGCTGTCACTAGCCATATGTGAAGGTTTAAGGTTCTGTGCAATTTTATTATACCTGATTTTCCCAAATGTTCTGGTTCTGATCTATAATGTCCAAGTTATTGTATTTGTTAAATATTTACTGTTGTAATCACTCTGATGTATTTATGGTATATATAGATAGGTGCATTGTGCATACTTTGTGTATTGTACATTGTGTATTGTATACAGTTATTATATGGCAACTAACAAACTTGACATGCATCCAGAAGTTACAAGGACTATGCTGATGTCGTAGAGTTTTTGCTTTTATGCTCTAGTTCTCTTCCACACATAGTACTTGATGTATATTTAAGGTAATTGCTGTTTATACAAATATTACTGTATGAAGTATACACTTTTTGTAAGTCATTTTAAAAGCCCCTACCAAGAATTGTTAGTATATTTTTTAGTAAAAATCTGTAAATTCTTCAATATCCTTGTTATTTACTCACTTTATTTGTGCTATTTATATTTCATCCAGTCTTTCACATGGTATTGCTGTGCAAAGAATTCAGAACAGACTGCTCATTTGGCAAGGTTCCCATATGTGGAAAACACAACACAAAGGTTTTCCAGATCCACAGTTCTCCAGGAGAACCCTGACCCTGCACCTAGTGTGAGGGGATCAATACCTAACCTGTCAGACTGTGTTTTATTGGCTGGGGTTGCGTGTTCAGAACCAATCATGTCTGCTTGTGTGCTTGGAACTCCTGCTAGTTCTCACCAAAACAGATAAACAACATTCCCTTCATAAATCAGCACTAGGCATGTTTGCGTGAATTTGGGAAAATTGGTTCCAGCACGAAAAAAAGGCACAAGCAATTGCTACAGGCCAGATGACCTCCTGAAGAGCACAGAGGGATATGCCTAAACTTCAAAATATGGTCTACAATCTGAGAACCCGACATTAAAAAAGAAACTTAAAACTGGGGTCTAAATGGTTTGCCAACGCTTTTAGCAGTGGAGCATTACATTACAGGAGAAACAGATTCCAATGTGAAATGAAAATGACAGTCTTCAAATGTTACCGATCACAATAGCAGAGAGTATGAGCTATAAAATCTGTCATCTTTAAAACATCCCCACTCTGGTCTGAATCCATCAGAACTGGAGATATTGTAGCATCTGATTTGACAGAAAGAGTCGATGTGGTTTATGTCTGACCATTTTACAGACCATTCATCATCATCATTATTATTATTATATAATTTATCAATAACCAATAATTTTAAATACAATTACACTATACATTTTACTACTATTATTAATAATAATAACAAAATATATTGTGTAATTGTATTTAATAAATTATTTTTCATTCAAATGTAATAAAAATATTTCATAAATAATAATTGTAATTTAAACAAATCAACTAAAATCCCTCATCTATTTATCACACCTGACAATAATTACTGTAACATTAAATCATAAAAATGACTGTATGGTAAAAACTGTAAAAATACTTGTATTATACCTTCACAGATCTCATGACGGCCATATGGTCTCATATTAAAAACTCAGTCCACAGCAAAAGGCAACAATGGATTTGTTATAGAATTACAATGTTTACAATGTGACTCGGCGCCAGACGCCTTTCATAATAAAAACTATCAAATACTGCAGAAACAAGCACAAGATAAGACACGTGTCATTGTGGCAGTATGTGAGCGTCAGACCTTAATAAACAAATCATATCAGCAGTCACATCTCATACAATCTCAAGAAAATTAAACATGTCATGAACTCCCCAATCTTCTAAACATGCGGCTGCAAAATAACAAATAGCTGAAGTAATAAAAAAAATATATATTTGAAAAATAGAGCATGGTCGTGTCACTCCTAAAATTCAGACTATTATGAAAAAAATAACAGTGTTAGGATTTGTTCTGAATGCATTCGTTTGAAACATATTAATTTGTTTTGTCATGTTGACATGAACAGACATGGTTGCAGGCAGTCAACTCAAGCTCAAGCACAAGACTTGACCCAAAGCAAGAGTGAAGACATTTAATGCCGTTATAACCAAAAGGCTGTTTGTACTGCAAGACAGCTTTGTTGACTGTGATGGGAATTATTTAGTCTTTGATGTTGTGACATTTGTGGAGATTGGTTGGTTGTGGAGGTGGTTTCCTAATGATAGTCTTTTGGCTAATTCTGACAACATTATTGAAATAATATTTATTTTTTCATGAAACACATACTTAAGGGAATCCAAATTCAGCTTGTTACAGCATTTAATATTATAATAGAAGTAATATGAAGGAAGGAGGAGGGGGAACAAGACCGGAGAATGTGATTCGAACTCACTTTGCCCACAGGAGCGCCGCAGCTTAGTGTCTAGAGAGCTTTCACAAATTGCTAAGCCACAGCTCCAATAACTTGGCTTATTCTGGGAAAATAAGACACAGTGTTTTTTCATGCCTCTGGCTCAGACTGTGGTTAGTTTCCATTATTAATCTCCTTGCTGTAGAGAAGTTCACACACACATCCAAAAGCTTGCATAATGCTAAGTCAACCTGTAGTGATTTGAGTCCATAAAGCATGTTATGTGAACTACGCTGTGTGTGTGGTAGTATCTGAGATAGTTACAAAGTTAATTTACGTTCACACGGCCAAAATTCTTGTGACCCGTTCTGAAATGAATCAAGTGTCACCCACAAGCTGATAGCAACTATAAGTGTCATAAAAGATAACCTTGGACTTGATGCTAAGGTTAGATCATTTACATAAGGTAAGTTGTCATTTATTTAAGGTAAACAGACAAATTAATTTGTTGACTAGTCCTAGCTAACTAGCCCCAGTTAACCAGACAACTCATTTAGTTGTCGAATACAAAACATTTGTTGTGCAAGCGATGCAAATACATTTTGATGTTTTCGCCAAGACCCGAAGCCATTGACCTTCAGTGACATTTGAACGGGAGCAGATAATGACAGTCAATAAGGCTATTGAGATTGACCCAAAGAGCGTAAAATCAGAGAGGCCGTGGGGTCACTGACTGTGGCTTGAAATAGATCAGCACTGTATGGGTCTGCAGCGTCATTTATTACCCGCTTCATCATGTATTCCTCCTCAGACAATGCCATCCCTCACAGAAGCAGCCAATGAGAGATGATGTGAGGCCCGTTTCCACTGCAATGGAATGGATGATTCAGGCACGAGGGGAGAAAGGATGGCTTTGTGGAGACGGATGGGTAAGCAGGCTTATTGTTGAAGCACTGGATTAAACTTACTCTGATCTGTGAGTGACATTCGTTTTTAATCAGTCCATTCAGACTGCGATCTGTCATTCGCGATGAGCGAATTGATACAAATGAAATGTGAAGGAAATCATGTGAGATTTTATGTGTGCAGAAACACCTTGTATTTACAGTATATTTTAAGCTACCATGTGCTGTACTTTCAAAACGGTATAAATTCAGCTGTTTATTTCAATAACATGATGACTGTACACTGTCATCTCACAATGAATAGGACCAAGAAATTACTGTAATTCAGTACTGTGCTGTAGAATCTCAATGATTAGCCGTGTCTACATTACATCTCTTTTATATTATACTGCAGATTAACTGTAATAGTGTGATTGTGACACCATTGCTGAGTTCTGCAAATCACAACAAACTGTCATGATTGGACTAAAGAGTCCATAATTAAGTCTTGCTTATTTTCTCCACGCAATACAGTGCAAGCAGTTGTTTTGTAACAGTATCACACTAGCTGGGAAAAAAAATAATTGAAACTAAATAAAAAAGATCCAAGTTTTCAGGCAGTGGGAACACTAATCACCATATAAAAATGGCAACTGAAAACAAAACACTATTATATTAATATAAAACACTAATATTATAATATAAACTATTTACAGTATTATCCCACAATGCAGTGCAACATTGTTATTATTATTTTTTAATATTATTGTACTGTAATTTGTTGTTTAATGTAAGAAAATGACCGCCTGCATTTTTTATTTTACACTTATTTACTGTAAGACAATTTTACAGTACAATTAATATTGATATGCATCCAGTACTTGGCAGTACTAGGCGTATTATAATGTAAATCCTGTCACGACTAACTGTTTCTTAACATGAAACATTCAGCAGAGGAAAAAGATGTCTTTCTGTTTGCATTATCTCTTTTCATTTCACATGAAAACACACACACCCACGTCACACCCACATAAACATCTCCACAGTCATGCCTCCACACAAAACTAGAGTAGAATTTATATTCATCCTTTGCAGTGTCACAAACATACACAACACACACTCACATACAGCCACACTCGCACAAGCATACATCTGAAAGTAAGCAACAAGAACAGTGTGTCCTCAATCTAATCAGCGTGTTTGTCCTTGCATACTAATTCTTTTTCAATCATTCATAGGATTTTTCATATAATTTCTCCATTAATGCTTCACTTGTTATTTGGTTATGCATAGGTGCTCAGTGAACCCACGTCTTTAATAGTGTCACTGCTAAATGCGCATTACTACCAAGGGCCTTGTTAACATAACAGGACAAAAGAGTCTCAGATGGGGAGAGACATTAACGTGTATCAAATCAAACGAATAGTTGTTATTGAGATGCACTATTGTGACATTCAGCTGTTTGCACTATGTAGCTATTTCTGCTTCACTGCAGAGAATTAAAGATAACAGTCATAACAATCTACCCACTTCTTTCAGCTCCGCCACGGATTCAGCGTTTCATAGGAAAATCCATGTTAGATGCAGCTGTTCTAATTTGCATGTAATATTCATGGAACCTCTCAGATTTGTGAATTAACAGGCTTTCCTTATTTCTGTATTGACACCAATGTGCCAAAAATTCTCTTATAATTCATAGCCCCACCTCTAACCTTACCATTTTTCTACACAAAACAAAGATTTAAGAAAAAGATACTGTTTAGATGTATTGCAGTCTTCATGCAGAACCATGCATGAATCATGATGTAAATTAAAAAAAAAAAAAGAGTTAACAAAAATATTACAAAAATTAACACATAACGAGACCGGCACACAGATGGAAAAACAAAAAGACAGGTATGGATGGATGGATGGATGGATGGACCAACACACAGATAGATAGATCTGCTCTGGTGATCTGCTTGTATTTGCAACTGTTGATCTTTTGATTTACGGCTTGCCATCAATTGTGTCAGGTAAAAACATCCAACCTGTGTGAGTACAAGCCCTCTTGTTCTACAGAGGCCTGAGTTCTTGACAGGCATTGACAGAGTAATCCAGAAATGGTCCAGCGGTAAGTGGTGGTGGATAAGCTTGTGTTAATAAAACGACTGGCTGTTAAATCACAGGGAAACACAGTAAAAGTGATGTACTAATGTTCGGTTAAGCCTAATTGAACACTGTCTTGTCAATTAAGCAGAAAGACTCTTCTGTTTCTAATGGAAGGTTCTTAAATTGTATGCAATTACTTTTCTGGCAAAGGCTCAAGACAGTAATAAAATATAGTAGAGGGGAAGACTTTAATTTTAATGCAGCATTAAATGTGTTAGGCTTTTGAGTTGAACCGTAGTATAAAATAAGCTTACTATATACAATATGGAAAGGTTGTTATTTTCTTAACGTGGATAAGTTTAAATTCTAAGCAACTGTTGTAAGAACAAGCCACAAATGCTACACCATCCTCAGCACCCCCCCAACCCACACACACACACAATACAGTAACTGTATTAAATCATTATAATGTATGTATTAAATCATTATAATGTATGTATGTAAATCATTATAATCTTTGTTGTGAATCAGGGTAAGTCAAGGAAACTCTTTTGAACACTGATCTGTTGGGTTACCAACTGTTTTTGTTCATTTTTAACCGTATAAGTTATGAATTGCAGCTTTAATGAACTGCACACAGTCATTTGTTGGCATACCTGCAGTGTACATCCAGACGACAGGTGTTGCGCAGCTGTAGGCAGTTTGGTTTGTTCTTGTCCTGGTACGAGCAGTGAGGTACGATGGTTTGTCGTCTTCTCTCGGCACAGGCCTGGTCCTTGCAGGAGCAGAAGAGCAGCCCGTAACTGTACTGCGTGTCGACACGCTCGAAGAACTGTCGCAAGGCTTTGTGGCAGCGCTTTCTGTGGCAGCTTTCCTGAGGCTGCGTCTGCGAGGGCGGCTGCCCCTGCGCCTGTGCGCGGTTGCAGGTGGAGATGTAGTTGGAACGATAGCGCTTGCAGTTCTCATTCAGGTTGCAGGCTTTGGTGGCGTCCAGGCAGGGGTTGCATGGGCGACTGGGATCCGAGCAGTGCGGCTGGCCTTTACCAGTGCCAGAATGTATGCCTACAAGAGAAGGGTGGGCAAAGATAAGTGTGATAGAATACAAGGGAGTTTGTGAGGTTAATGTGAAGCGTGTAAAACAGGAATTGCCAGTGGGTGTTCTTAAAAAAAAGAACATAAGCTCTTCCTTTAGCTCCACTGGACCTGCAAAATGCAATTTGTGCATCTTTTTAGATTATCAGTCATAATAATCATGCATAATTAATGTTGTAGATTAGAGTCCATCATTTACAGGGTGTCACATCATTGTTTTTATAAGGGGCACAAGTGGAAAATTTGGGCTTCATTGGTGCACCAGGCAAGATATAAGCATAAGACACAATAGTGCTGTAGAATTTTTTTTAAAGAGACCTGTACATTAAAATGGCTCTAATATATACATTTGTAAAAACAAACCAAGGTAAATAGCAATCAAAGTTGACAGCCATTGATAACTATGCGTTGTAGTTGTATAGAGAATAGTCGACATTTTTACAAAAATGCAAGTGACTTGAGGGTGACCAGATAGTGACAGAATCAGTTTAATAGGAATAATCTGCAGAAAAATGCTATTATTATGATCACATGTAGACATGTGAATGCATGATTTCTGCCACAACATTTTAGAAAACACATTTTTTAAAAGATACAAAGTTGCTTTCAAAATGCACTTGGCTGAAGAATCTTGAGGAGGCAGGTCTGAATAAACATGATGGTTTTACAAGCAATTAAGTCAAAGCTCCTTTTCTGACTGAGGTCCTCATAAACCTTCACAGCCATTTTGCCTTGTTCTCAGAATTTTGTTATAAAGGAAATTCTGAAACCTAAGTGAGGATTGCATGAAGCAGGGCTGTGGATAATCCCATGTAATCCTGACCTTTCTCAGAACGAGATCCTAACAAAAGAATGCCTGTGAAACATTAGCTGTACCCTTACTAAAACTACAATATATTTGAATGCATTATCTTAAACCTTACTTAAAACTTAATACCAGGGTTTCATTTGTGCCAGAAAAAGGATTCAGTTCATATTTTAGTGAATCCACCAGCATCAAACACCACTGAAAAAATGTTGTGACCTGTATGTTTAAGTGTAACAGGAATAATGTTGTCAAGGTTGTCACATGCACACACAAACACAAGCTGTGTGTTGAGTTCCTGTTTGTTGTATGTTGTCATTAATGGAGGTACAAATTTAGACACAATATTCACACATTTATTTACCCCCCAGTGCACACAACTAGATCACAATGCAGTGTTCTTCCTCATCCTGTGCCAACCAATAATATTGAAGGTGCCACACTAAGTTACACCCATCTGATTTGCATAGCCATAAGATGACAATACAATAAGCGATAATTCAGGCGCTGATATTGGGAAACTTACTAAATTGTTTGTCGTTTTGGTGGGAAATGCATTTGTCAACTTTTCTTGTTCTGGGACATCATAATTTACAACAAAAAACTGCCTTACACTACTGAAACCTCCAGTATTGTGTAGTGCAAACGATCAATAAGTAAATTCAAGACAAAAAAAGTGGAAAAACGGAAAACAAGGGCATATATCCAGCTGTGTGACAACTTAAAATGTTTGCTCAAGGCTGCTGAATGAAGCATGCAGGACATTGGAGATGTATCATCTAGAGGCCGAGGGAGAGCTCTGGACCTCTAAAAGTCTATGAAGGTTGGCATTGATATGTTGCCCTAATGACGTCTCTAGCCTTGACGGTTCTTGTGATTGGAGAGAGAGAGAGTGAGGAAGAGAGAGGAAGAGCTAATCAAACCCAGTGGGTGTTGGTGTAACTTTGAGAACAGATGGTTTATCAGACCCCTTGCAGAGAGTGAAAGATGAATTTCATTCTGAATGGGTTTTCGTTACTTATGAAGAAAGCGCTAATGATAAATGTGTGAACTGTTTACTCTAAATGAGTGGGAATTTAATATTTATGTAAATAAAAAGGGAACAGGCATACAAATTACCTTGTGCTATGACAGCAAAGGACTTAGAGAAACATTAGGGTTTTTTTAAATACGTTTGAAGTTCCTTTGAAACTAATATTAATTAGTTGATATTAATAACTCAATGTCTCAATGTTTGTAGAGAGGGTTAGCTTGGGAACCAAACACACATCATAGCTCTGAAGTCTTGTATTTACACAGTAATGATTAATAAGGAATGTTCTGAAGCACACTGTTAATAAGATATAAAATGTTTACATTAAACAAACCCTTACATCTATTACTTATTAAAAGGCATCACATCTGTTTTACTGCCTTATTTATACACTGTATGGAGATCAGATCCATGGTTGCACCTTCAACCTCACTGATATGAGCAAATAAGCAGTATTTCTAAGATATTTAATCATGAAATAACACACATTGTATTTGAGCTCAAGTATCAAGGCAATTAAATACAGGAGGGACCCCTGCATGCGATCAATACAATTTAGCTCAAGTGCGATCAATGTAGCCTTTCTTTCTGGTAACCTCACTCTCTGTGCCTTTGAAGTTTAGTTTCTCAAGGACTGGAATACCAAACCTAAAAATATGATCTCTGTATTTGAAATATAATCACAACAAATGCTTCACTGGGCATTATACAAACTCTAATGCTTGTGAATCTATAGAGGTTTACAGTGAAACAACAAAAGTATACTGTAATTGGTGCAATCTTATGTTCCTATAATAATGATGGCCCTTTTAAAAGTTCTTGCTCTAAAAAAACTGACAAAAGCCATTTGCAACGATCTGAGTGTATGGCTAACAAAGGTTACCCAGATCTAAAAATACTGTGTGGTTTCAGAGTGCTTCTAAATTTGATTCAATGGTCCTGACTCACTCGTTGTGTGTATGTGTGAGCAATTTTAGATGTCTCAAAGAGGAGGAAGTCGTAAATGAGGTATGAAATTGGTTGGTGAGAATGTACATAAAAAAGCATGCTACGTTTGGAGGTCAATGCATGGTGCATTTCAGACTGCACTCTGCATGCACAAACATTTGCCTGGTTAAAGAAGGAACAGAAATAAACCTGGAGATCATCTTTCATATCTCTCAAAGACACTAAAATGATAAACATTGGCAAGATCAGTGATTAGTTCTTCCTTAAAAGTGCTTATTGTATCACTTTTTAACTTCCAGGAAAACTAGGCACTCCAATTCCAGCCAATCGGATTAGAGCTTGTCAAAACAAGAAAGTGCTCTTCAGTTTTGTGTAAATGGTAGTGACGTGATTATAAGTCTGTAAAGTTGCTGTTTGAAACTTAGTCCGCTCTTACATATAGAAAGCAAATCATTATACCCTGGCATAAGTGTTTGATGACTATGAAAACTATTTTGATTTAATTTTATTTTAATTGTTTATTGCAGTTAGATGTTCATTCACTGTTTAAGTTCAGTTAAGTTTAAGTTGTTTATCAATTATTTTACAAATTTACAATGATAGTTTTTGCCTTCATATTAGTATATGACAATAAACCTACTCCTAGTCATACAGGTGTTTTACTATTCTGATTATTGCAACAAATACAAAATCACAATATGTACAATATCAGAGACCAATAGCAAATCATAAATAACCTTTAGACATGAAAAGGTTCATTTTAATCACAAAAACTCAATACTGAAAAACAGAAAGGGAAAGCAGCAATGCAAGAAAAGTAATTTATGGTGTTCTTTTTCTCAGCAAAGATTGCTTTAGGGGTACCACGTAATTGCTAGTCAAATAGAAATTGCAATCATCAAACGTACCCAGTTGATAGCTTGCAGGTCACAATCTTTGTCTGATAACCACTAAACATGATGAATTGGACTTTATTATACACATGGGATTATTTAATGTGCAAATACTCCAAAGCTCTGACCATCCGCAGGTCCATAATGTGTGAATAATGAGTGTGTTTGTGTTGTACGTGGATAAGGGGACAGCAGGTTCAGTCCGGGTTATTCACGGCTCTTGGCACAAGCTGTTGATTGCAATTAGGAGAAGTGCCACAATTTAGATGTAATCTCCTCTGTGGTGCATGAGCTCGTTAGAAAGTCTTTAGCTTCTACTGTTCTGTTAGGAGAAGGAAGACTTCTTCTCATTCCTCATTATTTCTATTATAAAACTTATTTGGGTGAGACAGAGGGACAGATCAAAGGTTTTTCAGCCTTCTGTACAAAATGGGGGGCACTGGAGAAAGGGGTCATATTTTCACAATTTTTTAATATTTAATTTTGTCCCTTGGGGCTGGATGTTGTAAGTACATTTTCTGGGGTGAAAAAAGGTCATGCCAATTTTCCACTACCTTTTTGATTTTTAAAAATCAATATAAATTTTTAGTTTTTTGCATGAATTATTCCTTCACTTTGCAAGGAAAGTGTCATACATCCCAGAATTTAAAATTGCTGGGTATCATTGCAATACTTAGCTAGTACTTAATGGCAATTCAAGTTCAACTTCCAAGTTCAAAACTTATGTACAATAATTTCAATAGCATTGGAAAGCATCTTTATTTGCGAGCTGCTTACTCACCAAGTCCAATATCATTTTTACCTAAAAGTAAAAATCAGATTCACAAAACAACACTGAAAAATGCTGCACTGTTATGCTAGACTGATTGGAGGCATTCATTTCCAACAGTACAATGACTCTTATGACTCTGACTCTAATGACTCAAGCAAATGTTGATTCCTTATGATCTGACTGATTTAATTCTCTGCATCTACTTCTGAAGTCCAAAACCCTGTTAAACTTTTTAACTTTAACCTTCAGCACAAAAAGCAAAACCTCCATGTTGCTTTTGCTTTAGTCATCAGTGGCTATAACACATTTGCTTGTATAACAGCAACTATATCTCATTCCCTGCTGACAGTGATGCCACACGGTAAACAGTCTCATTACATTTCTGTCTTGAAGGAGCCTACAGTTAATATAAGAGGCAGTAACAGAAAGTAAACAATGTATGTGCAAAATAATAGGAATAAGAGAGAAAATAACAATGTTTTGAACTGGCTTGTGTTGGGTAACACAGTCTTTTCCCTTTAAAGGAAGAGAAAGTTGTGGGAAAGAGGGGCAGGAAGAGGGACACAAAGTGAATTGGTCTCTGTGTATAAAGGTTACGTTTTACATTCTAACTTTAAAAAAAAAATAACATTTTTCCACACGTTTGTCAGAACTTTCATGTTCTCATCAAATGTAATGTCCTGTAGTAATATATGCATGTTGCAACATTTAGAATTTCCTAGAAGTGTAATACATAAGGGTTTCCTCAGCCATTTTACAACATTTATAGACACACCATACAGTATATTTGTTAGTGTTCGGACGACCTTGGCTTTGCGAGAGCAGCGCTCTACCAACTGAGCTACAGGAACATGTATTTGCAGAACATATTTAGATGTCTTTCAGTAATTTCAGTCAGAAATCTATAGAAAGCTTGAATTACAGGTGTGAAGAGCACACTGCTATCACTGACTGCATGCTGGCTTAGAGCATCACTGCATGTAGCTTTCACCTCACTCTCCCCTAAGGGCTCAGCCCAGCAAATTCACCCAGTCATTTTCACAACAGAGAAAAGGCTTGTGAAAATATGACCACAATGAATCACAAACATTAGGGTATTTAACTGCATAACTTATCAAGTTTAATATGACTTTAATGACAGACAGCGATATTTCAGTTTCTTGTGTATGTCTTTCATCATGCACAAGATAAAGTACATTATCATAAAATCGAAAACAGAGTCAGTCTCATCCATTTATTGCCCCTCTTACCTGTGTGCATATTGTGCCAATATGGGTGTGTATTTGTGTGTAGCTTTGTTTATAGCTTTCCGGGCATGTGCATGTGGCCTCTGTATGTTCTGAATATGAGAGGAAAACTCATAAACTCCTGCCTTTATTACTTTCACTGTTATTAGCTTTCCTCCGTTGGGCTGTTGTGACAGTAATGGCCAGCCATGACTATAGGAGTGGACCTCAGAAGAGAAAATCAACACGCTATGCTGAGAAACACCAGCATTGGTTATAAAGACATTGCCATCGTCTGTCTGTACGCTGTTTTATTGGCACAAACCATTTGAACAGGAGGTACTGTAACTCTAAAGCTACTATCAGTCAATATAACATATATGGCTGTTAAGAGCCATGTTGTTCAGAATGCGATTATGATCGCATGCCAAACTTCTGAATTAATTTCCCAGACATTTAACTTGAAGTGTGAATAAGTATAAAAACATTTTGCTAAAGTTCATGTTGAGTTTGATTATGCAACTAGTGCTCAAAGGGCATTTTGAAGCGTTGCTCACAGTGACCACTATGCATTAAGAGCCTCTAAACGTTCTTGGTTTATTTCAGTGTACATTTATTCTGTGCATTAATTAGCATAAACACTTTTTATTTTTTTGTAGCAGGACATTGGAAAGTCTTTCAGACATGCACGGAACACAAAATTATCCTCACATTTGACATAGTATACTAGTATTCCTGTAGCTCAACTGGTACAGCATTGCGTTAGCAGCGCAAAGGTTGTGGGTTCGATCCCAGGGAACACAAGTACAAATAAAAATGTATACCTTAAAATTTACCGTGAGTCGCTTTGGATAAAAGCGTCTGCCAAATAAATAAATGTAAATTTAGTATACTACAGTAGTGCTACTTAGTATACTACAAAGATCCCTAATCTTCACCAACCACAGAATGGTTACAGTAACACCATTTTTATATGATTTATTATTTTCTGTATGTGCAACCCTTACTATTAGTAACCCCAGCATTTAATCTATATGCATACTGGTTGATTAATGTACAATATTACTAATATTGTAGAAATATATAGTAAAAATCTATATTAACATATAGTAAAACCTACAATAACACCATACAAATATTAAGCAAACAGCTCTACCAACTGCTATGAGCTACTTTTTCCTTTTCCATAAACAACAAAATGTTCACAAAATGGCAAGATTCCTACTTTATACTCCCAATAATGAGAGGTAAGAAAAGAACAGATGGTTTTTTTAAAGACCACAGTGCCTGAAAGGCTTAATCTAATTTATATTCCTCAACTTGCTACATTTTTTTTACAATGATGAAAAAGGACGATGGCTTATTCTTGTGGAAAGCATTTCTGCTTGCCGGGCTTGAGGGATTTGTCAAAAGAAATGAAAAAGAAAGGGAAGGAGGAGGAGAGCAGATCTCCTCTTAATAGAGTCTTCAGAAGCACCTGAAATGACCCATGAAAAGTCTTATGTCATATAAAAAGTTGTGTCATATGTCAGGCAGACAAATATTTCTCACCCTGGCCTGATATCTGTCAAACAGGGCACAGAGGGTAAATGTGAGGGTGGAGCTCTGATAACTACACTTTCTCCTTTGCAAGGATTTTTGTTTTACTGTGGTATTCAACACAACACCCATGTGTAATTAATGGCATTATGGGATATATATGAACATGACTATTGTAATGGCTGTTGGGCCGTTTCCACGTTTTCCACCCTGAATGGCAAAACACCAGAAACTTTAATATCTTATTCATAATATTCATCACAAAAATTGTTGCAGCTTAATGAAATGCACGTTTTGGTGTACTTAACATTCTTTGTATACTGTGAGGGGAATATATTAGAAACAAATTGCACCTGCCCAAAGCTCAGTTTTGTTTTGGCACCTGATTCATTAAAGGAATTATGCAAAGTCAGGTAACAGCACAAATGCTGAACGCAATTTCCAAGTCTAGATCTTATGGATGGATTCTGGTCGCGATGTTGCAGAAGATGTAGCAGTCTACCACAATTCAACAAACTTTCTTTTAAATTGGTACAGTAAGCTGGATTGCAAATGCTTAGTAAATAAAACACATTTACCATAATTAACATTACTATCCAATCACTGATGGCAACGAAACATTAGCCACATACCATTAAATACAGTGATGGATGAACTCTGTGTTGTGTATCACGGCAACCAGAGCACCAAGGGGTCAAAATTAATGTTTCCACATCCTAAATATAGCCCACAGGGCTGTTCCACTTCCAGATCGGCAGAGATTCTGCCAGAAAGTAGATCTGGGCCGAGAGGGTCTGCCTGCTTTACCCTCAATATGTCAGTGTTAGTGCTGCGGTCCACTTGTTCCTCACACCCTCTGTAGTAAATGACCAGACACAGGCAGTGTACAATAATGACTTGGCCCGTCACATCAAATCAAGAAGTGCCATCACAATCCGTCACAGTTCTGAGTGAGATACAATGAGCCGTAAATCATTGTTCCAGAAATTTGGGATTACAGAGGAACTTCGTTCATTGGGTGATTGTTGGAATGAGACTTGATTAAATTAAAGATTTAGTTTATTGGGTATCATTTAATAGGGTATCATTGAATATATGAATATAGTTTCTACCTGTCATATTAATTTAACCAAAGCTGTGACAACCTTAACAATACATGTAATTATGCAATAAAGCCACTAAACCCTCATTAAACATTCCCTAATTACTAATAATCACCAATACCAACATACAGCAGCAGTGAGCTGAATTTACACTAGCAACTGATAAGGCATTTCATGTTACCACATTTCCAAGCTGTACTGTTTATTTGAAAGAAAATATGCCAAGTCCACACATCAGCTCCTCCTCACAGCAGGCCTTTGAAGACACAAAAATGGTATTATACAACAAATTGGCAAGAAGATGGATCTGGCAACCCTGTTAAATACACTGTTTTCTGCAGTGTGCATGAGATTTGTCATTCACCGGCTATTCTGAATAAACATCAGAATAAAAATGAGTTATTTTAGTTGTTCCAGCCTCTGTGAGTGCCTGATAATGGACTGGAGGCAATATTTTTGTCCTCTTCTGTCTATAATGACTGCTGTCAATGAATTAAACATTAAACTTAACTCATGCCAAGGTGGCAAATGCCTGGAAGTGGTTTTATTTCACTAAAATTATCACTAGCTGCTGTTTCTTTTTGTTTGGAAGAGAAAATGACAATTTTCTTATTTCTCTTTCAACAACGGATGGGTATTGATGAAAGTAAAAAAAACAAGATACATTTAGAATAAACATTTCCAATCGCTAACAACTAGCAACTTCTAACTGGTGTATTTTTTGCATTTTGCAAATAAGTGTTTTTATTGCTGGATTGTCTTAATTTAACACAAGAAAGCACATTTAAAAGTGACCAATATACAGTATAGCATCAACCACCAAGTGCAGTACAGTACATTGACAAAATGTATACATAATGCAATATATTATGTATAATACATGACACAAAATAGCGTAAAATATAATGAAAATGTTGATGTTTACCTGAAATAATTGACGCCAGGCGGAATGCATCTGACTGGCGATGAGGCGTCATGGGTTCATAGGGGGATGGCTCATAAAAGTCTTCACCTGAAAGGAAAAAGATGATCATTTTTAGAATTTATGGTATGTTTAGCCATGTTCAATGCAATGACATGCTTCGTAATATACTTGAACTGATTATAATTAATCTGGGTTACCTGTGAAACCAATATAATAAAAAAAATGTGTACTAGTGTGTTAGTGTACTTTTTTATAAATAATAAGGTGTATACGTTGAATGCACATGAATTAAAGTATATTTACTTGAGTGAGTGGCATCCTGTTATGATCTTGGAAAACCATTTGAGCGTTTTACAATTTCAACAAAATGTCTTTAAGCATGAAATGTGTCAAGAAAGTGAAAAACTATGGTTATAGTTTAGAACTGGATGGGCTATATACAATAGACACCTGCATATACACACGTTGTGTGTGTGTGTGTATGCATATGTATAGCTGAATATTAGTTAGTCCATATACTAGACCACAAGCAAACAGTGTTTTGTAAGTATTTACATTGGACTGCAAACTGCATCTGCTACTATTTTCACTTAATTAGCATAATTAGCCTCTTTCTTTTAAGCTTATAATGTAAAACGTTCTGCCTTTATCTATTATTCATATTCATTAGTAAGACAGTGAAAATCAACAGCTTGTGAGCTTTCCTGTATCTATAGGAATGCATGCATGTTTCAAAAAAATGTGTATCTTGAATTCGCTGCAAGGTGCTTTGGATGAAAGCGTGTAATAGAAAGTGCAATGTACTGGAAATATAAAGGAGAGTGTGTGTGAAGCTTGCGTGTCAGAAATAATCATTTAATTGTGCATTGTTCCTTTCCTGGTAGCATTAATCCAGAATTTACCATCATTCCATGAGATTTACGTAACTGCACACAGTGGTGCTCAGGATCTTATTTCTGTTAGGAAATATGGATCATTTTTGTCTTTAAGCTGTGTCAGTCTCATTTTATCAAACTGTGAGCTCCACTGTCACTTTGGATCAAGGATCTGTGAGCTCCATTAATGTTTCTGGGCTGGATGGTATATACCCGCACCATGCAGGCGTGTAGAGATGTGATGAAAGATGGCATATGTCGGACGGTCCCTAACGCACATTAGACCGCTAACATGGAACGGTGAATATTAAGCATCACTCCACCTGCTGACCAAGAGCCACAGAGTCACTCTGCAGTTAGACAGATGCTGCATTGCCAAACATGAACTACTCTGACTAAATTGAAAGTTGAACAGTATAAATTCTGTCAACACTTGCTCACCCTCATGTCATTCCAACCTTATGTGACTTTTTTCTCCTGTGAAGCACAAAAGCAGGATTTTGAAGGATTGTGCGGGTCGCTTATTTCCATGCAGTTCTATTGAATGGGAACTGAGGCTTTCAAGCTTTATAAAGAATACAAAAGCAGCATAAAAGTATCACAAAAGTGGTCCACAAGACTTCTGCACTTTTCTAAAAGTCTTCTGAGGCCATGTGATAGCTTAGTGTAAGAAACAGAATTTAATTGAAGTTGCAACTCACAGAAAATATTTTACATCCACTCTAGCTTTCCTTGCCTAGCTTTCCTTAAGTTAATGAAGTAGCAATTTCTGTTCAACAAAAGAATGAATCATTTGTTTGGATCAGATTGTTCCAATAAAGTGGATGAACCAGTTAAATGATTCAGATTGGTCTGGTTCTGGATTTCAACTCGCTGGCTCGATCCATTTACAGCGAGAGGGGAAGATTATCAGTGAATAATGACTCTGTGACATACAAACACAGTACACATTGTACAGACTACTGTCAATGTACTTTTATGCTGCCTTATTATTTTAATTATTTTGCCTAAAAGCTTCAGTCCTTATTTATTGTATAATTTATTAGTTCAACCAGTACAATATTTCAAAATATCTTTTGTGTTCTATGGAGTAAATGAAGTCATACAATTACAATAACTGCAAAACTGCAAATTCATAAATTCAAAGAAAAACAGAGACACAACTGCAAATGCTAAATGTCACAGCTGAATATTCAAGAATGTACCAGTAATGTTGTTGTTTTAGTATAACATTAGTGACATTTAGTATTACTAAACTAAACTAAATCTGTAAAAAAATGGATTTATTTTAACAGTGACGTTATTTCTTATTACTGTTATTTGTTATTCTAGTTTCTGAATTTCCAAGTGAAATCCAGGTATATAAAGACCGGTTACTTTAGCCTAATTATAACAGACATTCCACATTGACATGGATGACTGATGACCTTTTTGGATGCATGTCAGGTACCCGAATCATAAATGCGACGTTTTTCTTTTGTTTCCTCTGTTTTGATTGAACAGTTGTGTTTGAACTTCATAATACAGTGCGTTTTAAGTAGCACTTACTAAACTTATGAAATGTATAAATTAGCATATGTCCTTTTCCAAGTGACATTTCAATCTAAATAAGAGCTCCATCTTTCGCTCGCTCTCCTCTTGCCTGCAATCATCGCAATGTGAAGTCAGCTCTGATGGTCATTTGAAGAGACAGCTTATTACCAGAGTCCACAGGGAGTCTGTCTCTTTTTCCCCCTTTTCTTTCTCCCTCTCACTCTTTCTTGTGTCTCTCTTTTCTGCATTGCATGTCTGTGTCTCTTTGTCAGTAAGCCCAGCTCAGGAGTTGAGAGGTGACAGCTGAACGGACACATGTTGTCTACTGAGAACACTCAACGTCTGTCTGTAGTGTTAGGTGAGGTGGCGACCTGCTCAACCTGTTTCAAGAGTTTTAAAGCTTCACAGAGGGAAACACAAGACGACATCAACTGACTATAGTGCTGAAAAGTGTTAGTGTACTTCATTACTGTATATACCAGCAGCTATAATCATTTATAGTATATACACTATAACATCATACAACAGTTAGTTCTAGCCCCATATATTGAACAACAGTACTGGTCAATATAGTGGGGCAACAGTGCTGATATATAGTATACCGGCACTCTAACCTTTCATTGTGTCTCACTCCACTCACCTGTGTTGCATTTATCCTGCTATTGTGGCTTGTTTGTTATTTGCAGTAAATTTCGAATTTGATATCGATTTTATAAGCAACAGTGATTGGTTATAATTGAAGTATTTGATATAAATGCACAACTTACACTAGGTTTTTTTTGTTTAAGAATGCAATATGCCTGCATAAAAGTAAAAAAAATTGTCCAAATAAAAGTCCAGATAAACAACACCAGGGGCAAGTATTGCTCCTTAATAAAAAAGTTATTTCTGTGATTCCCGACACCGATATACACCAATATTTCATTACGAAACTCACAGAAACAGGTGAGGCTCATAATATGATCTGTTTCTCTTTTACTATATTTTGCCATTTCCTGCTTTACAACAGGATATGTAAACCATTAAAAAGTCCTGAGGTTCGAGAAAATGAATATATAAAATCTCTCAGCACAGGGAGCGACTGCTTTGATGGATGTCTGGTGAAGGACCATAACCATAAAGAATTATTTCTCCACATTCTACTCTCCATCGCTCTCTGTTTAATGTGCAAAGAAAAGCATAATCGATGAGCACAGTAAAATCAAGGAAGTAAGCTCAAGAATCCACTTCTGTTGAAAGTTCTCATCACAAAAATAACAAAACTAAATGAAGACAGCCGCAGCTACATCATGTGGTACACTTCACTGATGCTTGCTGGGTAATTGTTTTCGTATAATTATGAAGGGCCAGAGAAAAGAGAGACCAGGCAATTATCCTTAAATATTGCAATCATATTTGACCTCTGCAACATATCCAGACACATTTTATAAATAATATCAAATTGTTTGCCTCTATAGACTGCCTTTTATGTACACTAAAATTACTTAGAATTGTTGATGCATTGTATATTTAGTTAATTAATTTAACATGATATTATTATAACCTGTCTTTTACATTTCTGTCTTCATACCAAAAATAATAACTGAATGTAGTTATCAGTAGCTCCCAATAGCAGGGGATAACACCTGTCTTTAAGCATGACATGTCTCTCTACTGCTGTCACCACAGCCTTTATTTCGAACATTGCGGTTTTGGACACAAACAGTTTAATAAGCCCCAGCTATCCTGTTAATGCTCCATTAGGTCAGCAGGAAGCAAGTAATTTAAGCAAAGCAAGCACTAATGTCTGAGTATCCGCCAAGTCATTCAATATAACCTGACTGAACAAGGTCTTTGATCCTGTTCCAAATAGACATTAAATACGAAAACAGACTGTGATTTAATCCACAATTTCTAATAGTTTATTTTAGAAACAGCCTGTCAGGATTTTCACAGATTCTCAGTTTAAATTAAGATGTGTGTGTGTGTGTCCAAATTGTGCACAGATTTTTATGCAAGTCTGATAAAACCCTTGAGGAAGTTGAGGAAAGAATATTTAATCATAACTAAGAAAAATAATGTTTATTTTATTCTAAAATTCTAAGTTATATTTGATACCCTACATATGTTTATAAAGTATAATTTATATGTGTTGTTATATAAATATAATTTGATGTGTGTTGTTAGCACAGGTCAGTTCTGATTGTGAACAGAAAAGGAAATAATATGCAAATAATAAATGCAAGTACAAATCATGTATTGTCAGGATAGCAAAATATATATTTTTATATTTATATATAAAATATATATTTTTAACTTTAAAAAGGGAGAAGAAAATGTTGATGCCAATGACGTGCGTAAACTCCAGTGCATGTGTCATTCAAGAGAAAGGGAGAGAAAATTTCCTCTTAATTGCTTCAGCTCATATTAACACATACATCAAAAATGTCCTGCGAGACGACACATAAGCCACTATCACAGCTGCTTTAAAGCCTACTGTGTTGCAAAAATCTGTACATTAATTAAAGCAAACTTGTGTTTATTAAGAGCAGGAAGCCACCTCAGCTGAGACGCCTCTTGGGAAATCAAGATGGTAATTAAGAGTGAAGATCAGAGAGTTTAAGGAACAGCACCGCCACTAAACTTCAGCTTCTACAAACACAGTATGTTTACTCATGACCTACATCAATAAATATGGGTTTTAATAGTCATTGTAATAGTGTTGTACTCATTAGTTCTAAACTGTAAACACGTGATTCCTCATGAGACTTTTAAAGATTAAAGTTTGGAAAGATTTTGTTGCGTACAGGACGTCCTTTTTTCTAACACTTTAAATCCTGTGTAAACTTGCCACTGTCATGAGTTACATCTGGTTCAAGGTATTCCAACTTCTTCCAACAGTATTAGCATACATACTAAAATACTGAGAAAAGTATTGCCAAAGTGTATTCATTAAATTAAGGTGAAGATTATAAAGTTCAATGCACCATTTGTTGGGGGGGTTATAGATTAAAATGCATTACACCTGTTCGGCCTCCCCTGCTGACAAAATCCAATACAATATATAAAATATTGTAAAAAATACAATATATGTATACCCCTATGGTACCAAAGTCTATATTTTTCCGGACCGATATCGATTAAATTAAAATCCCACTGTCCTTTTTTTCTATTGGCAGTAAATTGAGGCAAATGAGGGATTTGTGAGCAAGGTCAGCAGGATAATCAGTCTCTGTGTGGTTGACATCTTTGAGCTAATTTAATTTCAATGGGATGCTCCTCCTGTTCAACCTCATAGTCATTTTTTACTCCACCCCAATTAATTCACAGCTGGGGTATTAATCAGGCTGAACTCTGCGTTTACCTGCCAAACGCTTTATCTCAGCAGCATTCAACAGCACTGTAGAGCTGTCTGTAAAAATACAACAAACCAAACTGACGCTATTGTGGGACTAAGACCCAAAGCAATATCTGATTTACTCAGTGATGATAAAAGATAGTTTGACAAGGGCAGAATATTGCAAACAAAATGAAGGATTGTTGTATATAACTGTGGATTCTGTTAAATAGAGAATATACTCAAGGTCTTCTGTATTTTATTCTCTCATATTTCCTTTGTATATGTATATATGTATGTATATGTATATATATTATACATATATCCAGCATTACTAAAGCTTCTGCAATCTTTAAACATTATGACGTGCTTAAACAATGCAAAACGTGGGTTCAACAACTACTGTGTTATATTGTGTTATTTATATAAATATGTTATAATATAAATACTTTATTGGATGGTATCAGAGGAGAAAATGTTTGGCAGAATGATTTGCTTGTACAATGAGGATTTATTAAATATGTTGTATATACGGTTTAATATATATACAACATATATATACAACATATTTGTTGTATATACGGCCCACACACAGTTTTGCAGGTAGTTCTTTAGCTAGCACTGAGTGTATCCAAATCCAAAACAAGACACATGCATTATTGATCAAAGCTCTTTTTGGAAAGAGTAAAGAATGGTTTTGGCTGTACTTGTCTGATGTTTCTTCAAAACGGAAGGCAATTGTTATGCTGTGATACATCTAATATCTTGTACATAATCTTGTATTTGTACATCTTTAATATGATTGACAGCAAGTGTTAAACATAATCGAGACACTGTATCTTTCATCCATAATGAGAAAAAATAACAATTCAGCCATTTAAAAACATGATTAGGCCACCTACTTACATCAATGCCTGGCCGGCAGGTATAATTTCATTGAGTTTCAACATTTCTTTCAAATCAGCATGTTAATACTCTGATTTCCTATTTGTTTACTAAACACTTTTGAGATGAAAAATTACAAGAAATATGAGGGGCTGCATCGTGAAGTGAAGAATCATTCTCAGCATATTGCAGAATAATTGCTTTTTTCTTTCATTACATTTTCTAAGAGCACATCCATTTCCAGTTTAATGGAGCTAAAACAATCCTCTACCTGTGAGTCTATATTCCCTTCAGTGTGATTGCTTGTCCCTTCTGCCTGTAAATCATGTTCACCAGTGTTGTGGTGACATTTGTTCCTCAAACTACATCTTTCCAGATGAATGGGGCTATTGAAAAGCACGAGGCAGATCCTCTAAAATGGAAAGAGCCAAAAGGCGTAACTAAAATTCAAATTCTTAATGGGCAAACAAGAAAGACTCCCATCTCATTATTGCTTTCAGGGCATGTGGATGCATTATTATTGAACCTTACTGCTTAAAAAGCTTAACCAAAAAGATGTCTTAGTTGTGTAGTCTCATCATTGTGCAAATGAATAACATGGGTCTGCTGGTCCACCAGCAAGACCAGTACTGAACCAACACTACCCAGCAAAATAGCAAATGGCAAAATACAACTAAAGTCACATGAATTTGATTGGCTGATTACCCTGTCAATGGCCTGATTGTCCACAAATCAGTCAGAATGAACCAAACTGGTGAAAATTGACCAACTAATTATGGTGCAATTAACCCACTCCAACTCACCCACTCAGAAATTGCTACTTTGTAATGTGAAAATCAAGATGGGTTTGATGTAACATTGAATGCTGTGTGAGTGAACTAGTTCTTACCAACCACAAAGATGCACCTGGATGTAATCTTGGGACATCAGAGATTTGTTGAATTATAAAAAATGTAACTATTTAACAATATATGAAATATGTATTTATAATAATAATAATACTAATAATAACAACAACAATAATAAATAATAATAATAAAAATATGAAAACTATATTCTTTATTATTTTTAAAACTATTTAAAATAAATTAAACACTTAATAAAAATACTGTAGAATATTTAACATACAATAGTTAAGGACTTCTTGCTTCCCTAGCATTCTATAAGATAGTAGTGCTCCACAGTATGTAAATGAAATGGAATTTAAACATAAAAAAAACAAATACAGAGATTAACTTTTGCTTCTTAATTTAAAATAACTAGCATTTGGTGGTCTGTATTTAATAGTGTCATAAGCAGCAGGAATTTCCCTAGTCTACACCCAGTCATTTTCACTCTGCCTACCCTGCAAAGTTGGGCCAGTCCCAGCAGAGCTCCTGGGCTGATTTAACGCTACACCTCATGGCTCATCCATCTTGCAGCATTGTCTCTCTGCATCTCCACTTACAGTAATAGAAATCATTAAAAAGGGATTCACAAGGAGATACAACTGCTGGGCCTGTCGTCATATTTCTTCCTGGCTGTACACACAAACACTGGTGCCGAAATGTTTCTAGGGAAAATGTGGGAAGTGTGTGTGTGTCCACCCGCCTGGCTGGCAGTTTTCGAAACTCTTGTGTGATCCAGTGTAGAGCTATTGAGCCGCCCTAGGGCCAACACTGATGATTTAGTAGGCTGTGGAGAATGGTTGGGTGGGGGGTGGGCGAGGGGTTTTTGGAGGGGTGAGAAGCAAGAGACAGAGGACAAATAGAGCAGGTGGGGGTGAGGCGTCCTATCGCCTCCCTGTGGCCAGCCTGTCCTTATGAGAGTGGATGACTGAAGTAATGGTCTTTGACTGCTGCTATCAGTCATAGAGTTAATAGCTGGATGCTGGGGAAAGATACTTTGTGCCTGCAATTGGTATCATAGCTTGAGAGAGTTAGCCAGCGAATTGCAAGAGAGAAGAAAATGCCACACAGTAGAATATATACAGTACATTTTTACTTTATATTCTACTTTTTACTGATGGGAAAACCAGACGACCTTCAGGATTTGGTCCCACACATCTCATTTCATGTCATTTCGAGTAGTAAACAGTGACCTTGACTTTGAAAAATGCTCTTAAGGTTTGTGGCTGGACCTTAATGCTAACCCCACCTAGATTTTCACTTTCAGATTTCAACATTTCAATAAGCTAGATAAGTCTCATAAATCTAATTTGAGATGAGAGATGTGATTGCATCTAATATTGAACATTCTCTGTGGCCATGGCTCTATTGTGGAAGACCTGCAGAGAATTACTGGCATTTCATTTACAAGATGAGAAAGTGTCTCCTCAGGTATTTATTGCATATGTGGAGATGCTGGAGTATCCATGGGAACCAGAATAAGATGAGGCCAGACATTTAAATAAAATAACTTTAGATTGACTTGGTGCATAATTATGGAGTTGGAATATTATGGAATTTGTCATTCTGGGGAAAAAAAACATCCAAGGCAAGGTAGTCAATTTCGAAATGGGTAACAATAGCAACCTACTTTGAAAGCATAAGATCCTACGATCCCTTCAAAGTGATCTCCAAAGCCATGCCTTGCATTTGGACTGAATGCAACGATTGAAAAGCATTTTATGGTCCTATGGCTTCCACAGAAGATATATATTGATATAAAGTTATTTAGACCACTTGACTTAGTGACTGTTATCAGCAAGTGAAGAGACTTTCAATCCCCAACAAAATGTTTCTGAAAAAAAAAAAAAAAAAAATCACCTACCCTGCCTGTAATACAATGGATTTTATAATACAACTCAAACCATTTCCCTAAACATTTTAGAATCACATCCAGCTCAACCAATGTTATGGATTTGGGCGGTCTCTGTTTGGCTGACCAATGAAAAATGAAGGGAGTGTTCTCCACAGCTCTAGAGAAATCAAGGGTGTTTCTCAAGTCCTAACCTTAGGTAGAAACAGCACCATGATGTCACTCATTCTTCAGCCTCTTTTTATCTGCATCTTAGAACTAAACCTCCTGCCTTTAGGTATAAACCCGAATCCTCGAGCTTCATTCCTACAGCTCAGTGGCTTCCAGTTTTCCCTGTGGTAAAATTACTTACAAAGTGTTCGTCTTTGGTAGGGTGACTGAGGATGCTTGTGTCAAAATCAATTAGCCTTCTGTTAAGATAAACCTGGTTCACTTAACAACGTATCAAAATTAATTACGATTGAATTGGACTGATTTAAACTGCCAGTGTCCACAAGTGCACATCCGAAGTACAAAGCACTTGATAAGTCTTCCCATGATGCTGTATTAGTATAGCACTGCAGTTTAGGAAGTCAATTAAATTCATTCTCAATTGAAGACCATATAATGCATCTCATTTTGTTAGCAATTGTGTATCTACCTAGTATTGCTTCACGGCAAGGTGTCGGGGTTTGGCCATCATCCTTGCTGCAAAAAGCATCTTTCTCCCCTGACCAGTCATTTAAAAGTAGCTGTGTGTTTGTAATAAATGGCTAGCTGGAGGCATGCTGGAGATGAGAACCCAGTGTACTTTCAAAAAGGTGCAAAGTAACAAAAGACCAAAACAAAACATGATAAACTAGACTGAACTTCTGATGGGCACTTTCAAAATACTGCTTCATGAAAGTTCTATACACTTCTGAATTATTTGCTTTGCAGTATCAAACTGACCATGTCCATGATATTTCTGCAATCTCAGCTATAAGGGAATGTTCTCAGAAGATTGATTAATGTTTTCTAAAGGTTACCTCAAAGTTATCAAACAATGTTCTTGCGGTAACATCAGTAGAACTTTTTATATCTTATCTCAGACGTTATTCTTAAGCTGTTAATGTAAAGTTTTAACAATTAACAGAATATAAAAAAAGTTACAAGATGTTTTATAGCATGAGAGCTTTTTTTGCATATTTTTTCCGGTTTGTGGTCTGTGTGTGTTTTTATGATGCCATTAGCAAATCAGTGTTGTCGTGACGTAATTTTCCGCATCTCAAGTGCGATTAGTCACATGACATTTATACAGCACAATCGACTCAAAAACACCATGTGCGTAAATAGCAAAATTCAAATCATACTTCCAGGGAATTTTGCACCAGCCCTTTAGGATGAAGGACAATGCTAACAGATCGTTTTCTCTTTGTGTGGGATAAAACAAGTCGGTCTATAAGAAAACATTTCCTTGTGTTTAAAGGTGTTCGTGATAAACTACAGACAGACTAAAGAATGCAGCTTGCGGGACTCTCTTACAGAGTCATAGAGATCTATTTACCAGTTCTACTGAAGCACACGTGCACATTGATGCTTAAAAGGATGCATGGCCTTGAAACACTGGAGCCTTTGAATGAAATCTAATACTATTCTCAGGTCATACCATTGCACTGCATTTCTTCCTGACTGTAGCACACACAGAAAGCATTAGTCT
>JAZGTK010001279.1:0-24702 GCA_036877625.1 Ambastaia sidthimunki
AACACACTGTTACCAGATGCAACTGTGCCACACACAGGCAAAAATATACCAACAAACTGCATTGAGGCAAAAATAAGTTAGGAAGAGATTTAACCCTAAAATCACAATTCTTACTAGTACGGCAGAAGGTGATGTCAGCAAACACACACAGTTACACAAGGCACAATTTACAGCCACTGACACTGAATAAAAACTGAAACACACTGTACAGTTTGTGTCTGCACTGTTTGTTTCATCATTTCAGGTCAATTAGTCAGTTTTCATGCGAAGTGTTTTAAAGAATTCAAAACAGAACAGGTAACATGGCTGATGCTGCTAAAACTGGTGTTAATATTCTCGTCTTTGAGACAGAGACTCCAGATTCTCTCCAGTGACTATATTTTTGAGCTCTGAGCCTTACACACACTCACATGTCAGGAAGAACGATAGATACAGATACAGACAGAAAGAGTGTCTGAATCACACACACTGTACAGTGTGACACTACCACAACAGGAAGTTTGTGTATGTCAGACTTAGGGGGAAGTAAGCATGAGAAGAAAGTAGAAAGCAACCACACGTACCTTATGTAGAGAGAAGGTTCGTACACAGAATGTGGCCAGTTCCATCGTGTCCAACAGAGTGACCTGAATTGCCCCGTATGTGTCAGTCCCGCGACTGGGCCAGTACTGGTCACACTTAACCTGGAGAAGAAACGAGAATATATACTGAGCAGATCACAGGAGAAGAGAGACATTTGTATCGTCTGATCTCATCTCTCACCCGTGACTTTTCCTCCAGTCTGGTCATCATCACTATAGACGCAGCTCTCTGTTCCCACACCATCCTCCAGAAATCACCAAACGTCTCTGGCAGGGGCCCCTGGGTAGCGATATAAGCATTTTGCTTCCTGTAGCCATCGATGTAGTTCGCATTGATATAGTCACTACCCATAATGCCTTGGGCAAAAGACAGAGAAACAATCAAATCCATGTGTGATTTTACAGGGTCTTTAATCAGTGATTGGTGAAGGTGAAGGTCTCACCATCGATTGGGGCGAGGATGACACGTGTGTGGTCATATGCAATCACATTGGCATAGCGGTTCTTTGGCTTGTTCACCTCAAGGTTTGAATGTTCCCAAGTGAATTGCTGCCCCGGGTCAATCGACTGTGAGAGAGAGCATTGTTCTATAATTATATACAGTATAAAGTATATTGCAGAGGTCTTCAATGAGGTCCACACACCTGCAGAGTTCAGCTCCAACCCTAATGAAGCACCAGCAGATGCTAGAAACATCCAGGCAGGTGGGTTTGAGCAGGTTGGAGCTAAACTCTGAAGGCCTTTGGATCTCTAGGAACATGGATTGGAGACTCCTACTATATTGTTTCTGTACTCTTAATTTATACCTTATGCCTATTTTTAGATACTTCTCCAAAATAGTGATAAAAGTCTGTATATCTCTCACTTGGTCTGTCTTTCTGTCTGTCTCTCAAGCTTTCTCATTCTGTATGTCTTCAGTATGGTTGGTGTTTGGCTGTTGATCTCAGGTCAGGTGGGTTGTATGTTGTGTGTACAGTGTGAGTGTGTGATGATGGTGAGGTCATCGCTCACCTCATACTCCTGCGACAGATGCAGGTTGTCGTTGGCCTTCAGATGCTCTGTGTGTTCGGACAGATCTGCGATGGGGATGGGGGGGTGACTCATCATACCTGCATGGTCACAGCGGTCGTCATTCATGGAGATGCCTCACATATCATCAGCAGTGTGTGTATGGTGAGCAGGTGTGTGTAGAGAAAGTAATTTAAATTAACCACAGGAAAAAGGCAATCCCAGAATGCACTGCCACAAGAAATCAAAACTAATGAATCTAACTGACAAATGGAGCGTGTTATCCAGTATTTCTGTGTGTGATGTCATTCCGTCATTTGACAGTATTGTGTGCCTTTAGCTTATCAATGCTAAAGCAAATCAGACTGTGTAACAGTGATATTTGTAGATGCAGTTCAAATCGCTCAACATGCTACCTTACAAGGGAATTGCCTGTGTAGACAGAAAGACAGCTAACTGGGTTTTGCAACAGAGCCAGAAAGTATGTGTTTGCATAATTAAAAATAATCTAGCTGTGTGTGTATGGAGCTGCCACAGCTGTCAGAATGTTTGTTAAGCAGAATATTTTGCTATATTATTTTTTTTATATTTCACACAGTGTGTGTGCATGTTTGTGTATGATATGTGTGTGCATTTTTATGTACGAGTATGTGTGTGTATGTTTGTGTTTACACATATATTGGGATATTATTAATATATTACACATATATTAAATTTGTCACCAAAAGTCAGCAAAACCTGACAAATCTGAGTAAAACCACTTTTTTTATTTTAAAAATGCAGAAAGTTTTCTTTGGATTGGAATGTGGTTAGGGTTGGATTTATAACTAGCTGTGTATAAAAACAATAAAAGTCTATGAAATGTCTCCATTTAGATAAGTAAATGTATGTGTGTGTGTGTGTGTGCGTGTAGTGCCTGGTGTTTGGAAGTTGATGCGTCTCATCTCCACAGGGTCGGTGGGGTGGTGAGCCATCATCTCTGCGTTATTTAGCAAACACTTGGTGCCCGGCTCTGAGTCCTTGCGTTTACTATTGAGTAAAAAGAGACACACAAACCCTCTTTACTGTGGAAAATAATTACTACAACGTGTGACTTATAGTTAGAATCATTTATAATAATGAACACAACAGCATGTTCTGTTAAATCTTTCAGTTTATTTAACGATGATGAAGATATTACTGGTAATTACTGACCTGTCTGGTTTACTGAAGTCCCAACAAACAGCACCAGCAGAGAGAGAGAGAGAGAGAGAGCGAGAGAGAGAGATCTCTTATTATTTTGCACTCAAATGTGAAGTGTTCAAGTTTCTCAAATACAGTTCAGATCTGTGATCATAATAAACGTAAACAATTACTTTAGTGTTTACATCGGAACAGATTAAAGATCACAGATTTGCCATTTGACTGCTCTGTGCAGTTCAGCTGGTTCAGTTTCAGATTCTATTAACTTCCTGTCCTGAAATAGCCGCTTCCTACATATTTAATCTCTCTCCGCTAGCTTTATCATACCGCAGGTCTTTATTTAAGCTGCTTTCATGAATCTTCTGCTTAGTTCACATCATCTCTCCTCACTGCTGTGTGATGTCATATAGTTCTGGTACATCTAGTGGGCTGATTTTTACAACATTCTCCTTCAGATGAAACTAATACGCTGAATTATATTTAATAAATGATAACTAATATCTCCTGTACAATGTGCCCAACCATCTGAACATTATTTTTAACAGGAACGTATTTAAAAATACATGTTCAACAGAAATCTGTGACTGCACTAAACAAAGTGAGAACCTTCAGGACACGTTTCATGAACGTTGAGGGTCTCAAAGCTCTTCAGGATTCTACAGGCAGAACTAAGCGACCTCTCACAATGTTCATGCTACATGCTCTCATAATATTCTGTTCAGCCCCAGAGAATTATGGCAAATGTTTTCCCTTATATATGTAGAATAATAAATAAATATTCGCATGCAGTTTAAACTCACTTCTTGTAGAGCAAGATGGCAATGACGATGCAGATAATGAAAACCACAGCAAGGACGGGTCCCACCACCCAGATGAGGCCGTCACCTGCGTCCAGAGGCTGAGGGTCTGAGTCAGGTGCGATGACAGGGTCAGTGTAGGGGCTGGCCACGAACATCTTCTGAACACACAAACACAGAGGCGTTATATCGGTACACACTCACACATACTTAAACACACACACTCGTAACACACACTCTCACACACACACACAAATTTGTCTTCATGGTCTTACCCCAGTGGTGGAGTTCAGTTCAGCCAGAATAAAGAAGACATACTCCTGGCCCGCTTCTAGGGCCCGGTTCTCAAAACCCCCGTAGTCCAGCTGGTCGCCCAGGGTGAAGAACGCAGGCAGGGTGGTGGGTGTGAAACGAGCAGTGATGTAAGCTCTTCGTAGGTCCACCTGTCGTTGCCGCGGGTCTCTCTGTTTCTGACTAATGTCCTTCAACAGCTGTGTCACATGAAATACTTTACACTCAACACATTTTACTCTGTTTACAACATGTGATATAACATAAAATATACAGTTCTGAATCTAGAACACTTGTAAATTAAAAGAAACAAGGAAAGTATAAAGTATGGGCAAAATATCTACCACAGTTCTGATTCATTATTTACAGGTAAAGGGCTTTTGCCTGGGCAACAAGTGCCTGCACATTTTATAATTTACAGTAAATGATGTCATTTCCTGTTTGCAGTGACTCTAAAGCAGTTGTACCTCCTCCAGGTCCATCTCGTCTGGACTCTTCAGGTGACGTATGACCCCTCTGGCTCTCTTCAGAGGAACCACCACCACATAGATGTTCCTGCAGGTACAGAGGCAGAAGAGCAATGAGAAACCCTCTAAAAAGCTCATCAGACAGAATGAGTGTGTCTGTCTCAGACTGCGGCTGGAGGACATTGGATCACAATGCAGATGATGAATCAGTGGCTTTGGCTGAGAAATGGCTGTCAGATGATGAGAAGGTGGAATTATAAGGCGGATGAGTAGTGATGGGAATATGTAAATTGATCCATTGAAAAAAAAAACGAAGCAAAGTTATTTTTGTATGAATCAGATTGTTAATAATTTTTTTTTATCACATTTAATTCAAACGTCTGTAGAACTGCTGCAGTGGAACACAGAGTATTTCAGTGCTGTGTTAATGGTGTTAAACACAGTCAGGTGTGGTATTTTTTGATAAATGGTTCCAGTCACAAATTAGACCTGGTGTCTTTTCTTCTGTGATGTTCAGCTTCACTAAATGCTTCAATGAGTTAAGCAGTGTAGCTGTTTCACCGAGGTTTTGCTCATACCTCACATTGCTCCTGGTGTCCAGGGACGGCAGGATGATGGTGATGGTGGCCTCCGTCTCTCGTGTGTGGTCCACCTCCGGTCGGCGGATCAGGATTGGGGGGGATGTTTTAGCATGTATGCGGTGTCGCAGACCTCCCATGTTTCCCTCTGGGCTGGTGATCTTAAAGTCATAACTGGTGTCTGGCTGCAGGTTCGGAATAACAGCTTTCCTCAAACGGGCATCTACTTCCATCTTYTGACGGTTGTACTCCACCTGAGGATGTCAGCACTACATTCAACACCATTTGAAACATGCTGCTGATTCCTGACAGTTTAATCTGCTAGATGAGGTTAGTTATACAAAGACCTGCTTTACTAACCCGAATTCTCAGTACAGAATTAACCAATAAAACAAATGCAAAACCTTTTCTCAAATGCAAGCCTAAAAACTTCTATTACCTTCAATAATAAAAGGTATTAAAAAACAGTTGCATGTGTATATATGTGTGTGTGTGTATATATACATATAAAACCTCAAAGCAAAGTGTTCATTTCATGGGGTCAAATCACTATTCATAAGGCATATATTAATATAAACAAAATCTTTTAATGAGTTACAAGACTTACTGTGAAGCGATAGGGGGCGCTGCTCTCTGGAAACTCCCACGTCAACAACACGCTCGTCTTAGTCGCCAAATTCACAGAGAAATTCCTCGGCACATCTTTCCAAAAACACACAAAAACATACAATGAATGAAGCTCAAGTATTTAAGAAACACACACAGAAGCAGGTGAGACAGGAAACGTGATCAGGTCCAGGTGTGACATACTGCCTGCGCAGGCAGCAGCCAGATGGTCTTATGATCCAGAGAGTTGCATAGATTTAGCTGTTGATGTTAGTTTGAAGAAAGGAAATCATTAACAGCTAGTGAACATTTTAACAACAAACATGGATTTCAATAACTGTGCCACACCACAAACTGGACTGGAAGTGTCGGAAAACAAAGACGTGAAGGACAGTGAGGAATTAAAAATAATGGAATACAGGATGTCCTGACCTGAACTTGAACGTTCCTCGTTCTGGTCGACTGCGACTGAGAACTGAACACTTACCTTTAACATCAACCTCCCTCCACACGACTCAGAGTGCATTACCTGTGTGACATTCTCCACTGCTAGGTTGGGTGGGGTTATCTGAGGATGGAGGTGGGGTTGGTGGAGGCTTTGGGGGGGTTTACTTGTCCCTCATCCAGACAGGAAGTGAGGGCCGTACCTGTGTCAAAAGATGCTGTTCTGTACAGCACCTGTGGGCTGCAGGGCCCAGACCCAGCGCTGTTGTGAGCACACATTCTCACAGTATATGCCCGGTCAGGGTTCAGCCCGTGAATGGTGTAGCTGGACAAATCTGCTGGTAGCATCAGCGTTCGCGGGTCAGAATCGCCCGCCTCCTTGTACAAAAGTGTGTATGTTGTGATGGAGCTACTATGTTGCAAGGGTTTGGGAGGAAGCCAGGAGACCTGCAGTGAGCAGCAGGTAGCATTGACATGCTTGGACAGCTCCGGAAACCCTTTAGGAGGGACCTCAGGCACCACCAGGTCCTCTTGAGCCTCTTCTCCATAACCAGAGTGCCCTCTAGCTGCCAGGAGGAATGAATACACGGCACCAGGACGCAGGCTGCTCACAATGTATTCTCGCTCTTCAGGTTTGAGCTGGACAGATTCAGAGAGGGTGTTGTTTTGAGGAGCGAACGTGAGGCGGAAGCCGAGGATCTCCTGCAGAGGGCTGGAGGAGGCCGGGGAGGTCCAGAAGACCGCAGCAGACGTCTCATTGACCAGCTGTACAGTCAGATGGGGAGCGGCAGGTACTACAGAAGAACAGAAAAAGAAAAGCAATGTTTGGATTAAAATCCCACTTTATAATTGATCTGAAAGCTTTAATAAATGAATGTCTGTAAACACAAAACACATTTTCTAATTCTAAAACAGATGGATGGTCTTGGATACTGATTAGTCAGTACAGCATTTTACAGTCAAATACTGTACAGTATGACTACCATGTGCAGTACCTGGTCATCAGCTAATATTTGTGTATCAATGAGAATAGCTGAGAACAACTATTAACTTCAGTTTACATGTCAGGAACTAGATCTGATCTGACTGATTTGTCTAGAACTGTGCAAGTAATTTATAATTACATATTATGTTTAAACAACAAAATAACATTCTAAATAAACTGGGGACCTACCTCTCACTAACTCACGAACTATCACTAACTCTCAATGCCTCTCAACAAGTCACTCTCAAATGTCTCAACTCGTGCAGGCAGACAGTAACATCAGGAGACTCACGTGTTGCAGGGGTTCGAACCAGCTGAGCTTTGCTTCTGGCTCCATCACCCTTAATAGTGTATGCTGCTACACTGATGGAGTACAGCGTCTCAGGCTGAAGATCTTCAATGATCGCCTCCTAAACACACAATACAAACGCACACATGAATTTAAATATGACTGACAGGGCCAAACTTTTCTAAATGAAGATACATTATTGGCCCGGCAGTACTTTTATTTAACAAATACTTAAGCGGGTGATAATCAGGAGACACGTTACAAACTCACATATTGCGCCGTCTCATCTTCAGCTCTCTAACAGCTCACAGCAGCGCGAGATAAACAGAGACACGAGAGGAACAGGTGAAGCATAGGAGGAAAGACAGAGTGAAATATATTTTGTAAAAGGATGGGCAATGAGATGAAGTGAGATATTCAGTGAGATCATTTTGTTCTATCAGAAACACTGAAAAATCATATTCTGTAAGACCAGAAACTAACAAAAGAATCATGATTTATAATCGGATGAGTTTCCATTCAAATAGCCTGGAAAACAAGCACACGACGTCTCTTCCACACAGATCGTGGCCTCACCTGCTTATCGTCCAGAAGCATGTCTTTAATGTGCGGAACACCGCGTGACTGCTCGTCCTCCATGCGCGCGTACTGCAGCTGGTAACCGCGAATCTGCCCGTTCCGTTGCTTTGGCAACACGGAGAGCCACGACACTCTGACAGAGGTGCTGTTGAGCGACTGGACCTCCACCTGTCCGGGCGGAGCTCCCGGTACTAAACAATAAACACACCTCAGACAAAATAAATGAATGAACAAAAACAAAAGGAGCCATTATCAGCTACACCCCAGAAAATATATATTCAAGTACAGACGGAATGAAAACTGTAATTAACATACTTTAATATTAATAATCACCTCTGTGCATGAACTGCTAACAATGAACACATTATAATAAAACAGATTGATTATTCAAACATTTCTAAAGACTCTTTAGGCATGATCTGACAGTTTAAATGTCATAAACTACATAAACTGCGACATGTGATTTGAGTACAAAATAGTCATATGAAAGAACCATTTTTTCATTTCTTTCAGATTGACTTGCTATTATCTGACTTCGTAACTACTATTATATAGGACAGTGTTATGGTGCGCAATAAGTATGATCTTCTTTCATGATATTCTTGTTTCTTTTCTCGAATCTTGACAGACGTGGTAATTGTGCTTTAAAAATTTCTAAAATATTATGAACATTTTATCTTCAAAAATATTGCTCCACAATAAAATAAAACAGCATGTGTGTTGATGTATGAACAATAAGTTGTTTAAGAGTAAGATAAACAATACTTTTTTTTAAGAGTTTTACAGGAGAAAAAGGTTTTAAGAAGACTTTACCGTCTTCAGCTGTTCTGCACTCGACCGGCGCGCTCTCGGGTCCGCCGCCCCGCTCCGTAAGTGCCGCCACAGTCACACGGTACGAGCTCCATCGCCGCAGGCCGTTCAGTACCGCCCATCCAATGCCAGACTCCAAACGCAGCGTTTGCAGCGAGTCAGACTCGCTCTCTTCACCGCCAGTGACCTGGTAACGCAATTCGTAACCAAGCAACTCGCTGCCCTGCTGCTCCTCTGGGGGCGGAGCCCAACTTACCGTCAGCGAGGTGGAGGTAGAGCTGATGCAGCGGACCTCGCGCGGAGGCACCGTGGGCTCTGACAGGCAAAGCCGCAGAGTAGCGGAACAGAAAAGAACGACAATTGAGGAATGTGGAGGATGATAAAAATAATAAGGAATAAAATAATGTAAATCATGGAAGATGAAACACAAAAGCAAACATCACAAATACACATCATTCAATACACAAGCACAAAAAATATCAAACTAATGATAATCAAAGAAAAGAGATGTCAGCGTCCGTCACGTAACTGAGAGATACGCTGTTGCCACGGCAACACAGACTGATGAGTGGACAGCTGTATCGGATGAGGGATCAGACTTCCTGAACAGATGTTGACAGACCAGCCATCTAATCCTAAAGCCATCAGATGTAACAAAAGAGGGTTCCTAATATCAGACAAACAAGCTTTAACTACAAATCTGACATTTCGCTGATTACAGCAACCAACACGAACAGTCACACTGCAAACTGTTTCAGGTTATTACAGTGGGTGAGTTTGTGTAAAAGTAAATTCAAGCCCTGTTTTCACAGTTCAGACAAACAGGAAATCCTGCCTCAAACCCTCAGCTGAGAAACACAACACATGCTGTTATATCGTGCCACAGCCCTCTGACCCAGTCAAACAGACTGTACCTATAGGACTTTTGTAAGTAAACGACCTCTGTTATGATTGGCTAATCTTTCTAACACTGAAATGAGTTGATCTAGTATGCAAATCACCACTATATAAATATCACCACAATAAAATAAATAGCTAGTTCATGATGATTTTGACTAATCTATTATTGTGGTGTGAACTATTTTAAATAAACCAACATAAAAAGGGAATATAAACCTTTTTTCTGGCAGCTCTAGTCACTCTGACATTCAGACTGAACACTGAACAAATGTATTTGACCAAACTTGTCTAACCCTGTTCAGATCCCTCGGAGAAACTAGATGACACATGACAGATACATGACATCAAAAAACAAAACTGGATCTGTAGACTTAATGAGAACAAATATGAGAAATGAGAGTAAACCGAATACATAATAAACAGAATACAAACCTGCTTCGTCATACAGCACATGAACACAGACCATCTTTCAATGAATATTGCGCTTCATTTTGGGCTTTTGGTTGCTTGAGTAAAGGCTCACAGCTAAAGAGGTCCAGAGTGTTTTTAAAAACTACAAGCATCCAAAGTTGTTACAACTTCCTAGCAACCACCCTGCAATGCCAAACCATCACACAGTAACTGAACTAACATACAAGTTAACAGGGCATGAATCATGTTAAAACAGCGAACTGTTCACACAACTACATCCAGACAACAGCATCAAAAACTAGAAGAATTACAAACCAGACAAATCACAAACCAGAAAAATGATAAACCAGAACAATAATTTACATTTATTCATTTAGCATTAAACATTTTGTTACCAAGTCTGCTATAGACAGGATGAACAGAAGTGCTTTTTTTAAATAAGAATGTCGGCGCATTAAGAATTAGTCAGGTGTCTGAGAAACAGGTCACAAACCAGAACAATCATGAACCAGAGGAATCACAAACCAGAGGACATTTTATACAGTTGATCTTTGCTGACAAAAAGTCCTTCAGTGTATAAATGTGAATGAACTGCAGGATTATATCATGTTGGATTTAAAGGTCCTCACAAATCTACTGAATGAAATAAAAACGGTGAGAGAAGATCTTGTCTTACGGTGATGGCAGCTGCTGGGTTTCTGAGGGTCATCCACACTTACCCTTTACTGGCTGGAAAATGAGCTTTTACAGTGTTAATCAAGAGTTACATTAAACAACACTTTCAGTATTAACATCATACATTAACACACAGATAAAACAACACTGCAAATAATTCCCTTCAAACCAAAGATTTGATCTTTGAGATAACTGAATTTAAACTGAAAAAAAAACACCCGTCCAGTCTGATAGTGGCTTCTGCTCTGTCAGTTTTTTCTTACTGAAAATATTTGATACACGGATGAATGAACACACACAGATGAATGAATGAACACACACAGATGAATGAATGAACACACACAGATGAATGAATGAACACACACAGGGAGAATTCACTAAAGATCTGCAGCTGCTGATATTATATAGCACATAATCATTAGTCATCAGTCTGTAGAAATCAGGTGTTTCAATAAGAAGTTTGTGTATATGTTTTATTAATCATGGCAGCAGCAAAGGAAGCATTATAACTGACATGTGCTGTATTGACCCCCATCTTCTGCATGTTAAAGAGTAAATCGGGTGTCTGCTCAACATATTGGATTAATGTTCAGAGAACATCCCCTCCATAACGCTGCACACACACCTGTGTTTCTGTCCACTGCAGTCTGAGCTTTTTCAAAGACCAGCAATTCATTCTTAGTGAATCCCCCCATGAGTGAAAATGGTGCACCTGTAGCCACGTTATGATTTTTTTTTTGCCATTTCTCTTCCACTTCCTGTCCAAGAGTCTTAGCAGAGAAGTGACAGATTAAACAGCTCTCCTCATCAACAAGAATCATCCAGAAACACAGTCCATATCTCCAGCACCAACTCCAGTTCTACTGCTTTCTGAGCATCTCCCCATCAGGAGGGGCTCTGGTGCGGAGGGTTGGTACTGCGCTGTTGGATTATGCTGGTTGATTGGGGCTCTCAAACAGAAAGTCTGTGACATACTCGCTTGTGCAGTTCGTTGGCTGATCTCATTGGTGAACGCGCCGATGCCTTTGTTGGAAATGGCAGCCAGAGAGAAGGTGTACTCGGTGTTCGCCCGCAAACCCTCCACCAGGTATGATGTTCGGGGTTCAAAATTCCTCTTCTCCTGTTTGTTTGTCAGATTGAATATATATTCAACCAAATGCATTAAACAAAAACTTCATACATATTAACATTTCAGGTTAATTAAAATCCTAGCCCAAGGATTCTGTGGATGTTTGGATATTATCAGTACTGGAACTGGGCAGAATAACTGTAGATTAGAGAATAGACTAAAGCATTTCCAAGTGTTAAATATACTCATAATATTGCATGTTAATAAAATTGACTCCTCACTAGCTCCAGTTGTTCTAGTAATGAACAGACTGAGAGATTAGCAACAATAACTAAAACTACTGTACGTACCTCTAAAGTTTCTCAACCTTTGCACCCCTCTGTAAAACTCAGAATTTGAAAAAAGCTCTGACTTTCCTCATCTGACCTTGTTGAAGTAAAACAGCAAATGCTTCAGCAGTTTCAGTAGAAACACGGCTACACATATGACTGATATGTTATATCACTATTGCCAATGTTACCTGGAGAGAGAGCTTAGTTCTTTAAGATGTTGCAAATGCACACAGAGGTCAGTTAATGTAGTGTTTTACTGTTATTATCATTAACGTTACACAGGGATCTACTTTTGTATTGAAATAAAAAATAATTTTTATTGTTAATAAAATACCGTCAAGAGCCACTCACGAGCCATCGGTAAAGGACCACAGGCTACCACTTTTACATGGGAGGTGTTGTTCTCACCTGGATGCCGAGTTCTGGAGCTTTGTAGATGAGCTCGTAGCTCTTCACAGGCTCTTTGGAGTATGCAGTTTCCCAGGTCAACTCAACACTCGTGTCTGTCACTTTCCCCACCTGGAACTTTCCTGGCTGCCCTGGAACTGCAACAAAGATGATACGTCCTCTAATGCACATGAGAACAGTTAGGTGGATACTAAATTAAAGAGATGAGTCTTTAGCCTATACTTAAAGTGATTGAGTGTGTTTGAATCCTGAAAAAGGCTGGGGAGGTTATTCTAAAGTTTAGGGGCTAAATAGGAGAAAGATCTTTAGTGAATTTTAGTATTCTGGGAATTATTGACAGGCCAGAATTTTCTGACTAAAATATAAGCAATGGGCTATAATCTGATAGTTTATATAATAGTTTATGAAGATACTGAAGCTACAGAGACTTATCTGACCTAACCTAAACACGTTTACGCCACTATAGTTATCTGACCAGAACTGGACTCAAATGCTAATCTTTTACCTTTTATAATATCCTGTACAACTGTTACACTCTGTGAGCAACCTAATATCAGCCTGTTTAGTCTCCATGTCTTGACCTTTTTGAGGTTTTGAGGACATCTGAGACTGACAGACCAGCTCATCTGAGACTGACAGACCAGCCTGCTCAGTCTATCAAATGAAGACTACAGTTAAAGCCTGCCTTCATTAGAAGCAACAAAAATCCGCCATAATCATTGCCTGTATTCTGATCTAAAAGACACTGGCAGACACCACTGTCACCTTTGGCTTGCTTACTGGAAAACTGCTGACATACAGTATAATGTCCAATGTGCTTTTTATGTTCTGCAACAATGCAAAACTGTGGAAAGTGATATATAAGTAAAATTAACTTGAACGTGAGATCTGAGCAGTACAGGAACCGAGCAGAAATGTTCTACTGGTACCGGAAGTGATGTCAAGTGTCTCGGTGTCAAGTTCAGACCTAGGCCTCACCTCCTGGCCTCACTTTGACGTGGACAGGGTCAGAAAAAGGTCCGTCACCCACTGAAGTAAATGCAAGTACTCGTATTGTGTACGTCTCTGAAGGCACCAAGCTGTTAATGGTCGTTATCACGCTGTCCTGGACATTATGGATCTGCCAGTTGCTCATTGGCTGTGAAGGATCCATTGTGTAATAGACCCGATAGCCTTTAATCAAACCGTTGGGTTCCTCAGGCTCGTCCCAGCGCACCATCACTGCATTCTGTGATATGATACGGGCTTGAATGTTCCGAGGTGGGCTGGCTGGGGCCTGCTCTCCAGTTCTAGCTTCCACCTTGTTGCTGGGTGGACCCTGTCCAATGGTGTTGACGGCTGACACACGAATCTCGTATTCGGTGTTGGGGTACAGACCTCCAATGCTGTAGCGAGTGGTGGTGATGGAATCCACCGTCTCAAACTTGCTCTCTGGGGATTTGGCACGGTACTGGATGATGTAGTAGGAAACAGGGTCAGGGTTACCAGAGTCCCAGGTAATGGTGACACTGGTGGGGGTTGTCTCTGTGACAATGGGGGTACCAGGAGCCCTGGGTAAGGCTGAAAAACCCAAAGGAAAGGTTAATGCTGTTTTTAATGCTCTTTTATAACTCAGAGTGTCAACTTTGTCTCGTAAAACTCCTTTAAAGAAATAAAAACAGACGCAAATGAATGTGAAGAGCATAGTTCAGATTCTTTTAGTGAACTTCAAACATGACTTCTAATTGAGATCTCTAGTATAATATCAAGAGCACAGAATTTCAATCTCACAGACGTCTAAGACAGTTTCCCGATGGAAAGTGCACTAATACAGTTACTACATTCATACATTCATACATCTAATTGTCTAGAAACTGATGATGCTGTGGCCATGTACTTTTCCAAATAATTTTAAATAATTGAAAAACAAAAACACCTCTTGGATAGTTGGAAGACACACACAGTGTGTGTTTAAGAAACTTTACTTACACTTAACAATAACTTGTGCCACAGCTTCAATAATCCCCAGGCTGCTCATGGCCACACAGGTGTAGTTGGCTGATTCACGCACACCATTCAGTTCTAGAACATTCCGTCCCACGGGCATCTCGTCCTCTGGCGTCAGATCCTCAGAGTTCAGCATCCACTTCACGTAGGGCATTGGAGAGCCGACAGCCACACATGTGATATTTACACTTCCACCCGGCATAATCTCATGACTGGTGGGCAGGATGGTGAAACGAGGGGGAACGCGGCGAACTGCAGCAGACAGAGAGCAAGAAAAAGAAGAAAACAGGGTAACAATGACAGAAAATGGACATTCTGATAAGAGCTTCATATTAAACTGACATTGCATCGATACAACTAAATAGATGTTATTAATGTCAATGTACATTATTATGCTGTAACTGCACGATCTGAATTCAAGTAACTTTTCTCAGGGCAAATCTCTCAACCATCTTTGTTCAGTGCACAAATATGTCTTTCAAATTTCAAGCCATAAGGACAAAAACAATTCACAAGAGGAACATTAAAAAAAGCACAAAAAAAGAGAGACAAAAACAAGAGACGTATTTATCAGTGACCTCAGCTTCTTTTTGCCTTCCATTTTGCTGTTTTTAGTTCCCAGCTCTCATTTTGAGCTCAGCTGGGAGGTAGAGAACCTGTAATTACTTTTTTTGTTATTAGCAATTGGTCTGTTTGAAAGAGCTTTATTACAGTTGATGGGGTTTGTGGCCGACCTGCACTCACTCCATTTCCCATAGGCCTCAATAAACAATGAGAAACTTAAATGGGATTCTTGTGCTTTGGAGATCAGCTCGACCCAAGCGCTGTCACAGTTCTGATCAATAGGTGTGGATATCGATTCTGTAGACCGGCGCTGGGTAATCGGCTCTGTGACTTAGACCGATTTCATCACCAATCAGATCAAAGAAAGAAAAAAGAGAGTGTGATTGAGAGAGGCTGATTGCAGCTCTGCATGACTGCATGGGTCGCTTGCATGCCTGAACACGCACCTTTAGAACATAAATAACAGATAAACAAAAGCCAGGAAACATTTTTGAACCTCATGGAGAATATAAAACTAAAGTTTTACATGGTTATTGCACCAAACAGCAGTTAACTCATACCCATCCATTCTAGTTCAGTGGTTCTCAAGCAGTTTTGCTTCATTACTTAGAAGTGCTGACCCAACCCTGTCAGCGGTACTTCACTCTCCAACCTCAACTCACTCCTTTGGATATACGTCCCCTCCCACCAACTACATTCTGTAAATGAGTGACGCCTGATTGTTCCCTCACAACGAGGTATCAGATCAATCTCTAAGACATTCACCTATTCTGTTCCTTCCTGGTGTTACGAGCTCCCAGCCTCCACCTGATCTTCTGAGACCATCACAACCTTCAAGAAACAACTGAAAACACCTGTTTCACACACACCTGACTAATCCCTAATGCTCCGATATTCTTACTCAATGTTCTTACTTTAATTGTTCTTACTAAAACAAAAACTTCTACTGTTCATCCCGTCTATAGCATCAGAACTATTCCCACTTGTAAATGCAGCCTTGAACACTGGGCTTGTTGGATCTTAGGGCAAAATGTTAAATGAATAAATGTAGACATCTACAGCAACCTGTCTGTTTACATCTGTCTAATTTGGCTTAAATGATGCATTTGTGTTAAAACACAGCAGTGTTTGATTTGATGCCTTTGACATCAACAACAGAAAATTTGCGATGAGCTTTTCAGCAGTGGCAATCCACTGATCTAGTGTGGCTGCAGAGATCTGCTGTGTTCTCTGTGAATGCAGCTCCACTCCACTAAACGGGATTATTGCATTAAAACATTATTGTGTGAAGATCTGACTTTGTGAATACAAACAAATAAATCAATCAAAGGGAAAACCAGCAAATAAAAGAAGCAACATGTGAATCACATTTCACCCTGTGTTCAAAAATAGATGCAGAGGAAAAACAGAATGAGTGAGAGATACAAGAAGAATAAAAGAGAGACAGGAAAAGCAGTTCGCTATGAACTACAGCTGTCTAAATTCTTGAGAAAATCATGAAATCATCAGATTATGAGATCTGAGAGAGAGAGATGGTTTTAGGAGAGAGAATATCCGAAATGGAAGCAGGACATTATGCAGTTATTTAAGCCTTCTGACTGACATCTGTATGTTTTCTGAGGGAAATGAGATCTAGCTATGATGCTAAGGCTCTGTTTGGGTGGTTACTTATGTGTTCTGAGTGCTTTGTAAGAACAAGGCAGGATATTCTGGTGGTTTCAATGTCATTACTAGATATATTCAATGTGTTGTTAGTTGTTGTCAGGTAAGAGCAGCTCCATGTGTCTGTGATGTTCTGCTCTGGCTAATACAGCAGATTTCAAAGGGGTCATGACATGGGTTTTTATTTTATTTTGTTAAGTGTAATTATAATATTCCTGAAGTTTTTTACAAAAACCCTGTCTTGTGATTTACAAATAAGTAAGATTTCAGTGGTTTCCTTTAAGAACCTTCTAGTGTAATTGTCAATGTGCATGACTGGCTAACATCTTAGCCAAAGAACAGCACAGTGTTTGAGTGGCATCTTACTGCTATCACAAACGAATTGTAAATGTAACAAGGCCTTCAGATCTACTCGCTCCTCCAAACTATTCTGTTCAGCCTGTTGTGTTCACAGTGTTGTAGTGGATTATTTCCAAACAAAGACGATGTTGCGGTGATGTTGATCTGTCGAGCGAGGACTCTTTTTACTTCCATGCAACTGAACGACTGTGGGTGAAGCCAACAATGTGATGATGTGAAAGCAGGTGTTGTTATCTTGCTGTGGGGCAGAAAATGACCTACCTAGTGACATCACATAGCCAGCCATTTTGCATTCGCTTTTTTCTAAAGAACAATTACATAAATGCTTTCATTATTAATAAGGAGCATGTTTTACGCTATGAAATTGCAGGAAGTATTAATGATACCAAGACCTCTTTTCTGTCAAAATATCAAGGGAAATTTTACACCTCATGTCATGACCGCTTTAAAATCGTATCCTTTAGAAACAATATGGTACAGACATAATAGCTTATCCTCAAAAATGTCTGAGCAATAGTACTAGTGAGGATGCCTTAAAAAACATCATTAATAAATCATATTATTTGCTATTGAGACTGTGACCGGCATTCATAATACAAAGTGTAAAATTTATATATAAATAAAAACTTCCAGTAGTTCAAACAAGAGCTCATTATCTTCACCTCAATAGAAATGAGAAGCATAGATGGAGCTGTGAATCAGCTAAAAAAAGCCCAGGTTTGTGTCTTGGCTTTTTAAAAGGCCTATATAAAACTGTATGAATGAAATCTTATGACTGGATCAAAGAGGAGAAAATGTCCCTCTGCCATCGGTTAATATATGATGTGAATTATAAACATGTCCTCTCAGCTTAACTGTGTTTTGTCATGTGGGCTCTTCAGTCATTTCACAAAACCAATTTCCTACAAAGACACAAAGGTCTGTTTTGATTAGCAGTAACATTGTTTTCAGCTCTGTCAAATTATGAGTGTGCAGGAGAGCACTAACCAGAGTAACCCAGAATTGGACACATCGAAACTTCAAATGAAAACTGTTAAATCTATGTGACGAAATCTTCATCAGCTGAGGTTAATAAAAGGTTGTTAATGCAGGTTAGTGCATGCATTGATGCTGCCACAGGGTAACATGCTTAATCAAACATCATGCAACACTCACAGCCTGTGAACCTTCACAGTCATGGGGCAATTGTGACATGCACAAACAGAGATAAGACAGCACGCTAACAGTATGATGATGATGATCCGTCTGAACCCGTTCAAACATCTGAACCTACATCTGAATTTAACTCTGAGTTTCTACTGTTCAAAAAAAAACAATCACTCTGCAGCTTTTAGATAAGAACAGAACATTTGATCCGTTCAACAATGGAGACCACTGAATTCGATTTATCATTGTTAGTCAGGCCCATTACAACATATGATCTCAAACGTAATTTTCCTTCATGAAGGGTAGAGCGCGGCCTAGCGCACACACAGGATACTAAATAAACGCATGAGAAACGCCAATGCGAGGGCACGTAGAAACGGCACGGGTCACCATTTCCTGCCTGCCGAGTCTAAATAACATGAAGTTTCTTCTTCAAACGAGTCATTAAAACTGGGTTCTAACACTAATGAGACGCTGATGTTTAAGCTTCACCCGTCACATATTACTGAACATATAAAAAAAGCACAGAAAAAGTTTAACCCTTGTGCAGTTTATTTGCGCCTGTTTATTTCCAAGCACAGAAAGGGAGTCTGTCTGCCCCTGCGACGACAGGTAGCTGCCGTTTGTCGCTCACATTCTTTCAGACAGTTGATTCACCTTTTAACAGTTTTTCTGTAGTTAAAGGCTTTGAGCACTTTATCATGAATGACAGAATGAAAACAGGACACATACTGATGACAAAAACCAACATTCTCTTAACACAGAACACTTCATGCAGTTTATGCCGAGCAACAAGCAGAAATAACGGAGACAGACAAAAAAATACAGTAACTCAAATAACTGCAGAGATATCCCCCCCAAGGGCAGAAACTCTAGTAATCTCACTAGCTAAAATCACAACTAGAGATTGATTATAGAATTATAATCCAGACTGATCACACCGAGTCATTTTATCCATCTGTGTGCTGCTGCATTAAGACTGAGTTTTAAACAGTCAAATTATATTACATTTATATGACTGAGGTGAAGAGCCATTGTGCATTTAAACAACCGAACAGCAACACTACCAGAGTATTGAAGCAAGAATGCAGACCACAATGCCAAATGCATTGTGACTGATACATGTATGATCAGATCTAATCAATGGGCAAATTCCATTAAATTACTATTTACGAGCTATTATCTTTTTAATACACAGTGGTCCCGAAATGTGGTCCTGAAATGTGTTAGACAATAAAGTAACACTTAAAAATGTCTAAACGTCATTGTGTATGACAAAATAATAAAGCAAGTGTCAATCTTCTCACAGCTAACTTTTCTTCATATTAACAGTATCTAATGTCTGAGGTTAAGGAAGAGTGAATGTGCATCAATAAATGACACTTGCTTCGATGTTTCGGAAAGACATTTTTTAGACATTCAGTGCAGATCCCATTTGCGACCCCTGATGTTCATGCAGTTTTGACTTCACTTGTGACTGACAGCAGAAGGTACTAATCAACATCAATACAAAGATCATGAGAAATGATGCAACATTGGGCTGCATACACACACACACACACACACACACAGCAAAAACAACAGGCACAAACACACAACACAAACACAAGGGCAACAATAACCAGCAATGCAAATGGGAGGGGTCAGTACAAAACACAGGAGGACACCAGCAGCCAATCACAATGCTGTGCTGTTCAGGCATGCAACATTCCTCATGCTGAAGTCTGAAAATTTCCAATTGCTGGGTTTCCACGGCAACGCGTGCAGAGACAGAGAGAGGACCTTCTGAGCAGAAGGTTTGCAAACAAGATCCCACAATGCAACACGAAAGACTGAAATGACCTCTAACTGCTCAGGTCCTACAGATCTTACACTATAATTCCTGCATTTACACGAGTGTGAACACTGTTTACTGCCTGAATGACATTTCTCTGTGTTTAAATGCCAAACAAAAGAACAGAAGAGAGAAAATAACCAAAAAACACACCAACCTTCTCGTAGCTCTGAGGGTGAAAGATGTGAGGGGGTTTGAGAGCAGAGAGGAAAACCAGGAAAACACACACAAAGAGTAAAAAGGCCACAGCAAGCATCATCTGCCAGTCTCACCGCATTCATAAACATTAATTTTTATATATTCAATTGAATCTTCAAATCAGACCCAACTGAGTGTTTAGCATGTCAAATCTGTTTTTTCTTTTTGTGGCAGTATTATTAATATACAGTCCCAAAGTACAGTAATTTGGCTTGGCCTTGCTCTACTCTGAGAATAAATAGAATTTTTAAAGAAAGAAACAGAAAATATAAGGAAGCAACACACACACACACACACACAACAGCATAGATCAGTGTCTTCATGACTGAGTTGTACAGTAGAGTACAGCATTCACATTTACATCTGTGAGGAATTAAAGTGAAATTAGTCTTGATTAGTAATTCAAAACATACAAACAAGCAATCAACCAAAAAATGAACAAAACAACAAACAAGCACACAAATGTTTGTAATATTAGTAGAGCATCATGCAGCACTTACTGTAGTTTGTTGTTGCATTTTAAAATCTATTTACTGAAGTTCTTTAATCGTGAGAACAGTGTAAAAACACCGTTATTAGTGGAGTATATTTTACTGAGCGCTGTAATAATTCTGATTGACAGCTCGTGCTGTGAGGGGCTGAAATCATTTTCCTCTCATTACACACAACTTTATTCACAACCTTCTATTGATTTAAAATAGCTGAAGCTTGTTCCAGATCACTGGACCATTAAACCCTTCAGCCAACAGCAAATATCAATAATTAAGTTTACAGAAACAATTACATGCCCATAAGCCAAATTCATCTCAAATCAATTAGCCGTTTTTAAACTTTATTAGCTGCAAGCTGTGAATCTGTGGCGACCTGTGAAGGGACCCGCTGGGATGCACTTGTTTTAATACAGCTGGAACCCACCAGCAGTGTAATATTTCAGATAAAGAAACAAAACGACAGATATGTTCAGAATGGCTTACCAACATTCTGTTTATCTCTGCAGTTCATAGTATGTACTTTTGTGAATGCATGACATGGACCCTGGATTACCTGCTACATCTGACAAAATGTGCAGAATACACCATGTGATATACTGTATCCCACAATGCAATGAACTCGACCTTCCATTTCCTGTGCAATGACTCAACTGTTGAGTTAAAACCTTGATTTTAAGCACTTTTTACATTTTTTTTATCATTAATTGATTCGATCATCAAAAGTTTATATTAAAAATATATATTTTCCACTCCAATGTGATGAAGTCATGTAATGCTAATACAAAAAAAATACTGCTCGAAACATTTACCATAAAATAATGACTGACAGCAACATTTGTTTTAAGTATCAGAGCCAGTATTCCATTCTGAACACAGCCGCCCTCCTCAGGACATGTAATTCTGTTTCATGAGGAGTTTATCATAGTAAACACTGCATCAGATACAACACAGTAAAAATTCTGTTGACATGTCAGTGGAAATTACCTACTGAGTACCTACTGTGTTCCATACCTCTCACGTATAAGTTAGCAGGGGACGAGTATCGCACACCCTGAGAGTTAGACGCCACACACTCGTATTTCCCCTGATCCGTTTCCTCACTGCGCTCGATCTGAAGCGCACCTGGAGAAAAAAGAAAGGAAGAAAGAGAGAAAGAAAGAGAGAGAGACAGACAGATGGTTAATATAACAGTATGAGACACCGGAGGAAAGACAGATGAGGAAAAGAGGATGAGGTGGAGAGAGAGAGATAATAGATTAACCACAAAGAAACTGTGCAGCCCACAACAATTTACAAATGAACTCTGAGCATGGGATAACTTTTCTTAACAGTTACAAACCTGATACATACTGCACTCAGAATAACACAGCAGTGTGTTTCCAGCAGAGTATGAAACACACATCTCCCTTACTCTGGAATCTAACCCTAACTCTGTCCGAACACTGCAGACCAAACCCCCAAACACTGACAAAGCACCGACAGACTCTTTTTACCAGCAGAATCTTTTCTCTTGGTCTGGTAGATACTTGCTCAGCGCTCTAAGTGTATGTAAGTGTGTGAGTGTTCCATAAATGTAAGCTGTGGGCAGAACAACTAAATCAGAGCTGAAAAATCACCACAGGTAAATCACAATCCATATAACACCTACAAACCCCCAATCACAATTCATACAAAACCTACAGACCCCCCCAAACACAATTCATGTGTGTGTGTGTGTGTCTATACTGATCTCAGAAAAAAGCATCTCTCTCTCTCTTTTATGCAACCCACCCCAACACACAGTGATTCATTCTAAGATCTGTGAAATTCAGTGCAGAAGAGTCATCACATGATCATCAGATTTTGGTTTCTGGTGCTAATAACATAGAAACATCACAGAATCTCTGTAGAAAACTAGGAAGACATGAGGAGAGAAACATGCAGACATTAGCCCACAGCGTCAGGGCAACAGGGTCCTGGGAAATAGGAGATCAGGGTAGATGGAGGGCAGACATTCTCTGTAGTTACTGTTGGATCTTACTATAATATCTAAAATGACTCCACAGGAATAAATGGCATGTTAATTAAAAAATATATACATAACACTAGAAGATTTTGAGAGATTTTTCTAAAGAGGGTTATAGAACAAACAGTGTGTGTGTTTGCGAAGAAGTGTATATGTGTATGCATTAGGGCTGTCATTTTTGAGAAAAATCAGATTCGAACGGATATCGAATTTCAAGCAATGCATTCGAATATCAACGAGCCACGACCCCCAAAAACACCATAACTAAGATTCAATCTCAAATTTATTAAACACATTTATGACAGTCTGTTATTCTGACATGTTGGCTAACAAGTACAACAATAGGACTCTGGATAAAGTGCAGCTCTCTTCACGTTCATAACTGCAAAGCACACGCCTAAGCGCGGGTATGTGAGAGTGTGCGTGTACTGTAAATAAAAAAATACGAAACATACCGGTTTTATTTTATTTAAAAATGCCACGTTTTGTGTGAGGGTTAGATTAGGGGAAGTGGATATAATCAGCTTAATATAAAAATCATATGCAAGTGCGTGCGTGTGCGCGCCCATCTATTTGTAATTATGAACAGGCTCGCAAGTGTCTTCACTAAAACAAACAAGCGTTTCTTTATTTAGAAAGTCTGTTTTCATTATCATCGAACAAATGATCATCTCTGTCACGGATCAGCTGAGATCTGTTTCACCTCATTAGAGAACAGGTGCAGGAAATGAGCTGAGGGGGGAGCAGGTCTGGAGAGGGAGTTTGTTGCTCTAGAACAGGGGTCTGCAACCTGTGCGACCAAAAGAGCCATTTTGGCTACTCTCACACCAAATAAAATTTGCGGCAAAACATATTTAACCTTTATATGAATATAATCTAATTTGTTGTTTTATGCAGATATAAAGTAGCTGCCTAGTTGCACCACTAGATGGCACTAGAGTGATTTCTATTGTATTTGGATGTTAGCAATTAATACCTTTTTTATCCCTAGCAAGACCTGAAAGAGTTGCGTCTCTTTGTTGTGCGCTGCTTTATTCAGACTTTGCCTTTAACCCGAGAATCCTTGTTTTGGCTAGTCTTTAAATTTAAATGAATGATTACTGTGTAATGTTTTGTGTCGACATTAACTCTCCCGTTATGTCTGAATGTGTGAAATCTCCCGTTATGTCTGAACGGGAAAAATGTTCCTGTTTCTTTTGTCAAGGCTGCAGGAAGCCACAGCAGGGGGGCTAAAGAGCCACATGCGGTTGCCGACCCCCAGTCTAGAATAATCAAATACTCACCAAAGACTCCTGAGAGTTCTCACACAGCAAAAACAATGAGAAAAAACAATGACAGATTTATGTCAAAACTGCCAGACAGTTTATATGATGTTCACCTTTATATTTATTTTATTTATTATTAATTATATTATTTATTATTATTTATTATTATTGTGTCTGTCATAAACATGGATCATATTGATTAATGTACATATACAAAAAACGTATCTGTGAGTATGTGTGTATCTGTATGACGTGTAGACAGACACATATATATAATGTGTCTATTGTATATACTTTATTATGTCATGTATGTACATCAGTATGTCATAACTCTGCATTCGGGATTCTTAGTCCAATTTGAGTCCAGTTTCTAGGGTAAATATATATGCTTCCATCTTAAAAAATGAAGTACAAACATGGATGTCAACGGTAAAAAGACAAATACATCTTGAATTTGGAATGTTTGCCGTTGTGCACCGTAGTTGTTCTTTAAATCTCAAAGCAAGTGGCCGTTTTAGAAATGACTCCCTATCTAAACTCTGAGACCTTTGTCCAGAGTAACCTGGTATTCTTTACAGGGCAGTAATCACTCAAACCGTTCAGTTGACATGCTGTCACTGGAATTTATTTCAAACAGCAGCCGTTCACATGAGAGTCTCTAATCAAGCTGCTTCACGTGGTGTTTATAATCATAGACAGTTTAAAACACAGAGTGACCCCATAAACCAGCAGAGATGCACTGACTGCTCTCCTCCAAACTAAACCACACGGCTCTGTAA
>JAZGTK010001279.1:24752-42409 GCA_036877625.1 Ambastaia sidthimunki
CACACACACACACACACACACACACACACACACACACACACACACACACACACACACACACACACACACACACACACACACACACACACACACACACCAAATGATCGTCAGTTTTTGGTTTCTGGCGCTGCTAACACAGAAACCTCTCAATCTCTGGGACTGTTGAATCTAAATATAATCAATATCATAAATTTCCACCGAGCATAAATGGCATATTAATTTAAAATATATATGCAAATAACATTACACTAAGGAGGGTCACAGAACAAAGTGTGTGTGTGAGAGAGAGTGTATGTGTAAGAGAGAGCATTTGTGTGTCTGCATCTATTTGTAAGTATGAGCAGGCACACAAGAATCACCACTAAAACAAACAAGCGTTTCTTTCATTATCAGCTAACAAATGGTCATCTCTGTCATGGGTGAGCTGGAGTGAGATTTGCTTCACCTCATTATAAAACAGGTGCAGGAAAATGAGCTAGCAGATCTGGAGAGAGAGTTTGGTTGGTCTAGAATAATCAGGTACTCACCAATGACCCGAGAGTTCACACACACAACAAAAACAATGAGAAAGAAATAATGACTTGAGTCAAAACTGCTGCCCAGTTTATATAATGTTCACCTTTATAAGTATCTGTGTCTGTCATATACATGAATCATATTGATTAGATTTATGTACATATACAAAAATACATGCGTCTCTGTGAGATATAATGTGTAGACAGACACATATATAATGTGTTTACTGTATATACTGTATGATGTCATAACATTTTTAGTCTAATTTGAGTCCAGTTTCCAGAGTAAATACATATGCTTCTACCTTAAAAAATGTTTTGACAATAAAGTACAATCTGGGATGTCAACTATAAACAGACAGACAAATGAGCCTTGAATCAGGAATGTAGGTTGCTACGCCCCTTAGCTCAGACCCCACATGCAATTTACAATCCAAACTCTCAAATCATACACTCTGAGCTGCAGCTGTACCTCAAATCTAAAAAAAAGGGGCCATTTTAGAAATTACTACCTATCCAAACACTAACTCACTTCTCTATGGCCCTCTGAGTAACAGGAATGGTCTAAGAGGAGACCTTTGTTCAGAGTATATGTCCAGAGGCATAACCACTCACCGTTCAGTTAACATGCCGTCATTGGAGTTTATTTCACACAGCGGCCGTTCACATGAGAGTCGGTAATCAAGCTGCTTCACGTGGTGTTTATAATCATAGACAGTTTAAAACACAGAGTGACCCCCTAAACCAGCAGAGATGCACTGACTGCTCTCCTCCAAACTAAACCACACGGCTCTGTAACGCACCTGATCGCAGCTGCTTGATTCGCCCCTGGCTGAGAGCAGGTTCAACAGGCAGGAAGTCTTTGAACCAGGAGATCTCTGGATCAGGAATTCCACTGGCAGCACACAGCATGGTTGCAGTTCGAGTTCTCTCCACCACCTTCAGCTGGGGGCCCATGTCGATGCTGGGAAAACCAAACGGTAGCAAGTCCTCTGCAGAAAAAAAGAAATAGGCTGAATGATGAGAGATTCAGATGTCAGAAGCCAAGAGCAAACATCCCCAGCTATAAAATATGTGAACTTCTAATCAATAGTGCAAGTTAAGGGCCAAGCTATCTGGATGACCTCCTGAAACACGTTACTGAAAACTGGACGACCTCAGCTGAGTAGTAACGTCATTTCTGAGGTAGAGGAAGTTATTGTTTGTTAACTTTTTGTCCTTGAGAAAGAACGTAAATTATTATAATGAACAGGGTTCATTTTCATTTTATGTTAAATATTTATCTAAGGTGAAATGTACTCAATACTCCTCTGCAGGAAAAACTCACCTGTGTTTGATTAAAATTTATTTCTGTCTCCACATTAGCAGCCCACTTACCAGTTAAGTTGCATTAAATGATACTGACACCCACCCACTTCCTGTGCACTGCTGTCTCTTTCAGTGGGCACTGTTTATTTTCCTGCTTATAAATAAAACAGCATTTCCTCCACAGCACAGAACTCATCAGAGGTGAACATACGCCCAGCCGTTCAATGCTGTGTAATTATATGGCTACATAATCACCGTCTGCGTTCACCCAACCCTCAATCATCTGTTACACATATCTACATTTGGATTTGTTAGTTTTAATTAAAGATGTGGAGGTGATAGTAAACAGTAGCCAGGCTGTGATCAGTTCCTAAAGTTTTAGCATATTCACACACAACGCACAAATGAGGCGAGAAACCGTCAATTTTCATTCAGAACGATTACGACTGACACTGTACTGAATGATTTATATACATAAGCAACATTTCTCTAAACACAGCGAGAATGGGTTCATTTCACTCAGTTTGTAGCAATGCATTGTAACCGTCTTCTTTGTGACGTTAACGTGACGCTGTCTGAGAACGTTTCCAGCAGAAGGCAGGTGGTTTCAGAACAGAGCGACTGGCTTATCTTCATGTGAATGAAAAACACAAAGTTTCATCACATCTGATCTGTTATTGACAGAGGCAGTGCAACCACTGGTAAGATACACAGAGTTAAAAAAACACGGGGCCCGAAAAACAGACATGACACCGTCAGGATAAAAACTGGTTGGCCCATTGGCCCTGGTATACATTGGCCCAGTATGTTACTGGGTTTTTTATTTATAATAAACCATAACATAGTTGAGTCTAATTATATCAGTACAATGATGTTGTTTCAGGAGGTCAAAGCAACAGTTCTCACTGTCACAGCTTTTTATGACTAAACCTCAGAATGAAGAGGTTCTAAAATAAAGAAGAATTTGTTATGAAATATATAAATGTATATAAATAAATAAAAGAGCAATTCCGGTCTCCTGTTCCCTTTATTATCAGCAGTTCACTCTCTAACGTTAAATATTAACACTGAAATGTATAAATATCTAAGGGAAATTCACACATTGGTCCAGACATCTAGAGATGTGGATGAGGCTAATATTTACAGTAATTTCTGACAGGAATGTCACTGGATGACATTATGTGACTGGTGAGACTAAACTGTTTTGATGATGATGTCATATCTCACCTCTTATGATGGACAGCTGAGAGGTGACAGCAATTTCCCCCTCCGTGTTTTTGGCAACACATTCGTAAACATTTTCATCACGTGGTGCTCTGAGTGGCTGGATACGTAGCACCGCCCCTGCCCCTTCATCAAACTCTATGGTCTGGACCAATAAGAAAAGAGAACACACTGATGTCAACCAATCACAGCTGAGTCTTTAGTGTACACGTCACAATATACAGGAGCATTTAGCCTTTTCTGTATTTAAAAAGCTACAAAATATTTAAACAATTGACTCTAAACATTCAGTGAAGGCTTTAGAAATTGTTTTCCATACATTTTCTGCATATTTTCAGGGCAACACACAGTTTTTGACAGTGTTGTAAAAACAACATTTACATTCAAATATCAAATTGACTATATTAATGCTACATGACATTAATGTTGAGGCACATCAAATACACTACAGCTGCAACATTAAATAAATTATAATCAGGCACCGAATAGAAACCCAGTGAATAGTTTTTCAATTAGTGGAAACTTTGGGGTCCTAACGTGTTTGGTTCACACAACAACATACACACAGGCACACATACACTCACATACACACAGTAACACAAAACAAAATTTGATGCAGCAACAGACACAAACGAACTAACCAGAATTGCAAAAACAACAAACATTTCCCCTGTGTGCTCAAAGATGAGCAAAGATTGATATGCCCATCTGCTCTTTCTGTGCATCCAGGCATCAGATCCAAAGTTTCTCACCTCGATTCTCTGTGAATTCACTTTCTTGCCCTTTTTGTTCCAGAAGACTTGAGGCTTTGGATCTCCTGTGGCCTGACAAACGAAGGACACGACGCCTCCGGACACGCCGATCTGATCTGTGGGGATCTTTGTGAATCTGGGAGCAGCTGGAACATACGGGACAGGAGTGATGACATCACCACAGATTCTGAAGATACAACATGGTCTTACTGTAAAGCTCTTGCACTGCTGTGCTGTCTACAGTCTACAGACCAGATCTCATCAGTGAGAGACATGTGTCATGCACAGGACATGCACAGGACACTCAATGCAACACAGGGCCTGCGATTAGCATGTTGCGAATGATACTGTAGAATGCATATGCATAGCATGCACAAATAAACAAGCTTCCGAAAAGTAAAACTGTGGCTTGTAACTGTGCCTGATTGACTGATTATCAAAATGGACAAATAGTCTAATCAATAAATAAGTCACAATTTCTCTTGTCAAATATTTGACAGACTGGCCATTCAAACTTCACTGTTATCTGCAGGAAGCAATAAACACAAAAGTGTTACTGTAATTTCTAGTGCGTTTCCCCCCCACTTGACTGGGAATATGAGAAAGATTATTTATATATATAATCAGATTATTTAGCGCTGACATGCAGGCCGTAGTCATAGATACAGTTGCTCCGAGCGGATCATACTGAGATGTATACTGAGGTTAGACGCACGCACATACTGAGGTTAAGCTGAGCTAATGCTGAGAACGCATCCAAAGAGACACAGTTATACACACACACACACGATTCATCTGCAAGTGATAACCGTGTGTGTGGTTAAATCATTTAAACACACAATTATTCAACATTTTAAAAATAACCCAGAGAACTAAGAAGAAAATGCATGAAAAAAAGAATACCATTAAAAACTCAATGAACGTCTTGCGTTAACATTACATCAACATTCCAACACAGAAACATTCAGCAACAACACGCACCAGCATCTGTGGAGAGCTTCACTTTTCTCTGTTCAAATAATTCTGCAGTAAAACCGCATCAACCCCTGCTGAGTTTCCATGACAACATCCCATGACTAAAGAACATGCATTGTTACCATACCAACAGCAGTGTGTTAAACGAGTGCAGGGACCTACACAATGCATCTCCAGAGTTCTGCAGGGAGATGTAGACGAGGAGCAGTACAGAATGAACAGGACCTATGCTGACCCAGAGCTCCATGACGCACAGTCACCTTCAGTAACGTACAGACACCCTGCAGAAAAACACAGAGAAATGATGAACGACTGCTGAGAAACACCAGTTACTGCAGACAGAAAGAGATTTACCAGCAATAACCAGTGCTGACCAGTGAGTAAACCTGAAACATTTTCTCCCTTTTAACAGCTGATTTATTTGTCTGTTACCTCTGACATATGGTTAGCTGCAATGCATTTTTTGCATTTAACATGTTTTTCCTGCTGTTCACAAGCCAAACAGAGCAGACCTAAGACTCAAGACCTGAAAATCATCTGAAATACAGAAGTGTAACATGAATGTTATCAGGTGAAGAACACCAGCTGCAGTCTAGATGGTTTTGGGCTATTATACAGTATCAGCAGGTTCAGTGAATGGAGTTATAGATTTAAAAAACAGAGCAACTCGTGTTCGCTGGACTCCTGTATTACAGAGGCCATTAATTACTGACAAATGTCCCAGGCATTGTGTGTTTTACTCTCTAGGCTGCACATGAATGCAGTTTAGACTGCTTAAACCATCTACAGAGCAGCGTGTTTATGGTGGACAGAGCCATAATTTATTTTACCGTCAGTGTTTGTTAAGCATCAATAGAAGCTCGTCTACAGCTGTACAATGTGCTCGGGTATCATGGAAATCAACATTGGGCTGAATGCTGGTACTTCTAAAAATAAATGGAATTTATGGGCCCTCATGATTTAGTGCACAAACACAGTACAACACAAACGACAAACTCACCAGCTTTTTCTTTTTCCTCTAAATCAGTTACAGCTTCATGTCCTGGTTTTCATTAACCTCAGCTGTTTGAACCAGTTCCTGCTATCAGACAAGACACAGAACAAACATTATATAACATAAAGAATCACTCACTACTAAGCCACTTTAAACCACAAGGGCTTCCAGTGCATTATAGTGACTTTAAACATCAGTTTATTATTTTGTTCACATTTGTTAATTACCAGTTACACTGTTTAATTTTGTTCAATGTTTTCTCAGATCCAGTTTAATATTTAGGGTAAGCTATGACTTTCTGAAGTGTCACACTGCAACTTGTTTGTTTGTATCTCTCTTTCTGTCAGGTGTGTTTGAGAGACTCGCAGCTTTAACACAAACACACAGAGACGCACGCACACACAAACACACAGAGACGCACGCACACACACAGAGATGCACACACAAACACACACACAGACGCATGCACACACATAAACACACAGAGACACACGCACGCACACACAGAGACGCACGCACGCACACACAGAGACGCACGCACACACACGCACGCACAGACAGACGCATGCACACACAAACACACAGAGACACACGCACAAACACACAGAGACGCACGCACACACATAAACACACAGAGACGCACACACAAACACAGAGATGCACACACAAACACACACACACACAGACGCATGCACACACATAAACACACAGAGACATACACATAAACACACAGAGACACACGCACAAACACACAGAGACACACGCACAAACACACAGAGATGCACGCACACACACACACAGAGATGCACGCACACACACACACACACACACACATAAACACACAGAGACGCACGCACGCACACAAACACACAGAGACGCACACAAACACACACAAAGAGACGCACGCACGCACACAAACACACAGAGACGCACGCACGCACACACACACACACACACACACAGAGACACGCACAAACACACAGAGATGCACGCACCACACACAGAGACGCACGCACACCAGCCTTAGATAGTTAATGATATATTCGGCCAAACCACATTAGCATACTGGCCGGACATACTGCAACAAATACAGTTACTGAAAAGAACCACATTCATATGTGAAAAGCTTCCTAATGTTCCTTCTGTCCTGAGGTCAGAGGTTAAACATGAGCCCAGGCGGCACTGAGTGGCTGTCTTACAGTTCAAAATAATAATAAAGGCAAGACATGATGATGCTATCAAGGAGCGTGGAATGATGGGAGATGTCGTCTCCCACTTTTCGTCAAAAGTCATAAAACCCTGAATGGAAAGTAAATTATTTTAACAAATGTTAAGTAATGGAAACTCTTATATATTAGATTCTATGATACACATCATTTCTACAGTATGGATGGCTGTTTTTCGCTTCTGCTCCAACTCAACCATTACAAAAACAAGAATGATAAACAAAAATGTCATTAATTTAATTGTGAAGTAAAGTGACAGGCTGGCCAAGTATGTTGACCTATACACTGAATTTAGTGCACACACCTTATAGTAGCGAGTTGCGAACACACTGTAAACTGTAAACACACATCCGCAGCAATGGGCAGCAATGCAGCACCCGGGAAGCAATTGAAGGTAAAATGCCTTGCTCAGGGTTCCTGCCAGCACTGAGGATTGGACCAGAAACTTCTAGTTTCAAGTCTGACTCTAACAAATAGGCTACAACTGCCCCCTTAATTCATTTGTACGAAGAAACAATTTAAATTTGTCTACAAAACAAATTTCAGAAGCATTTAGAAGTTTTCATAAGAAACACAATCAAGATGCCCAAATGCTTGATTTGTAGTGAACACTTCACAGTCCCTACAGTCACTTAGAAAACAAGCTAAAGTCATAGCAGGGTAAAACTGCAGAGCTGAAATGTATCTACTCAGATAAACCATGAATCTCACTGCTTAAAAGAGCTTGAATCAGACGCTGGTTATGTACCGTGTTCTCTGTGGGCTGTTTTGGCAGATTTTTAAAGACAGATGGTCTTACACTGCACACATGAACACACCGGAACAAACCCAACAGAACACACATACTGTAGACAGAGAATGAGGGTGTTATGTACGCAGGTGAAAGATTTACATTTGGTGACTGAATCTTGTCAATGGACAAAGCACATTTTTTTATTAAATAGTTTAGTCTAAATACAGCAACATCCCATTTGCTACTACTATTTAATTTTATGAGGCATATATCAGCCACATTAGTATTGGCCATTACAAACCTGTACTGGTCAACCACCAGACATGAATACACTGTAATAATACTTGCTTTGAATTGGACATGCAGACTCCCTGAAAAGACTCAATTCTAAAAAAACACGCTTCAGATCAGATGACTGCACCATCAGCAAGTGCCTCATCAGCCTCTTATTTAAGGAAGAATCAAATAAATGACAATATTTAGACAGATATTTAGACAGATATTCAGTACAGTAGTTACAGTTGCTACAAACTGGCTGTAAACTTAGAACACTATTTAACATCTATATAATACAGAGTTCACGGCACGTTCTGTGTCTGAATTTATTAGAAAATAGTTTATATGAGTAGTTATATACAAGTTTAATTTATACAAAATAGTTTATACAGGTTTATATAAAGTTTGTTGTTTGTTGCCAGAAAGCTGATCTACGTGTCATACTTCATACACTTCTCAATCAATAAACATCTTTCTCCTCACAAAAATTAGTTTTCAGTTGTAAATAATGTAATTAATATGACGACCATGCTATTTAGTATTTTTTCAGTTAGTTTCCATGGCCTCATGGGACAGAAAAGTTTCCATCAAATGGAGGCAGTAAAATCACTCTTGTATACTGATGATTCAGACAATGATGTTTGTGTTAGTAGTTTTGTGGCTAGCGGAGATTGTTGATTGTGTAACGATGCTGTCAGTGTGTACAGAAACCAAAAGAACTGTGCAAAATGTACTGTAGACTAGCTTATGTGCAATGATATAAAAAAATTGACTTCTAAATAAGTTCTACTTGTCTGCACACCAATATAACTTATTAAATTATCTTCTTTGATATGCAGTTATTTATAACAAATGTGATTTGTCAGAATATCGTAATTTACTAGATTAATTCAATTTCATTACCTGATCAGTAAAACAAAATCTTATTGTTATTTTTAATAGCAAATATGCAAGATTTTTTAGCAGAATCAACGTGAGATAACAAGGAAACTGGGAATAAAATAGCCACATCTCAAAGCATAGAGAGCCTGAGATACATCACAGAACACTAATGCTTCAGAAACACAAGAAATACACATGCCGGCTCAGTCACTCAGCATCTCACTGGGCCCAGCAGGGTGAAGGTGATCCACCCATACAAGATTTGCTCCTCTGGATTTTAGTGACAGTCCTGAGTGCAGTAGAGTATAATGTATTCTATGTGAAACAGGCCAAACCAGCCCCAAAAAAGGTTTACACATTAATTATATATGCAACACAGCAGAAAACAAAGCCAGTGATAAAACATAAAAACATTCCAATTTAGAGTCGTTCCCACAGTAACTATGGAGCAATGTGTCATAAAAATATTTTCATTTGCAAATCTTTAATTTTTTGTAATGCAATTTCATTCAATTTTTGTGCAACTTCTAACATGTATTTGTGGATTGTAATCTATTTATTTGGTATTATGCAACAATTCTAAAAACACACAGGGACGGACATATTTTGACTGCCTATGAACAGAACAGATTCTGTGCATTTTAATGAGCTTTTGAATAATCACAGCAAAAAAACAAAAAAATGGAATGTCCATAACAATTTAAAAAAAAAAATTAAAACTTTCTTTTTCCTTAAACGATCCACACACACATTAATCCTGTTAATGATGATTGTCAATGGAACCCTTAAGTGAAACATCTTAGAAATGTTCTTAAAAAAAACACAACAGGACATGTGGAACTCTATAAGAAAATGTCTGGGTGAAACTCACCTGTAATAATGGACTGTGGCTGTCCATGATTACAGATATATATTGCCAAAAAAATTAGACAATTTAGTTGATATAATCTCAGAAACACAATCAGATGCGGCCCAAAAGGTGTACTATTGGATTGAAATGTTCTATTCAGGTAATAGTATTTTGTTTTTACTAATAAAATCTTTATTCTCACAGTGACTCTAACCCTTTTGTTACCTCTAAAACACAGAAACTTCTAATTGAAGTAGAAATAAAAAGAAATAAAAAAGAAAATAAATATTCTAATATGTTTAGAGATAACTAAGATGAAATACTTTGTACAATAATATATCACATCTTGCAGTGTCACATGCTACCCTTCATCAACATTTTGTATTTGTACCTTTTTAATGATTATTCATTATTCATAGGGGCAGTTGTGGCCCACTGGTGAGTAAGTTGGGCTTGTAATCAGTAGGTTGCTGGTTCGATTCCAGTGCCGGCAGGTAGCAACTGAAGTGCCCTTGAGCAAGACACCTATTGGGGGTTAGGCGGGCGCTGCAGTGATAGCTGCCCACTGCTCCGGGTGTGTGTGTGTGTGTTCATGACTTGCAGTGTGTGTTCACTCCAGTGATGGGTTAAATGCAGAGGTCACATTTCGGGTATGGGTTACCATATCTGACAAAAAACATGTCACTTTCATGCAGTTTTTATGAGCTCATATTAATTTAAAGACTAAACACATTATAAAATGACTATATTGTAGACAAAAGATATTTCAAATAAAACAGTGACCAGTTACAGCCCTTTATAGAGTGCAAAGATATATTGCCAAATATATTGATAAACACTGAATTTTAAATAACCCGAGATCCTGTATTTGATTAAGGAAGTTGAAGGACAACATTATTTCTGTATTATCTGTAATATACCAGGATTTGTTTGTTAGAGTTAGTATCACTCACAGTATCACTGCACTGTAGTTTCCCTTCATATTTCATTCGACTCATATCAGCTTTTATCACTGAGTTATACATTTACCCAATGATGCCCAATAAAAGACGCATTTTCCTTCAAATATCGGCAATTCTACCGTGTTTACTTCGCAACTATATAATGTTTAGACAGGAGTCAATGATCTGAAGTGAAATGAGAAGAAAAGCGGCGGAACATCATCATCCTCTAAAGACGTTTCCGCTTCAACCCAATAGTAACCCTTCCCTACACTCCAGTTATACTGCAGTATACGCCAGTAATACTCGAACATCGTGGGGCAGTAACCACACACTCAACGCCGCGTTTCAAGCAGGTGAAGCAGGTCGATTCTCCGGCGTCATCCGAACGCCAGTGGGCGCGGCGCGTCCATCGCTTGCGGGTTTTAGAAATAACAACGGCTGGCACCTACATTAAAGATGCGGTTACCTGCGTGAACGTGCTGTCGAGAGCGCTGGAATCGTTCATGAGGACTCGATGAGGCTCAAATCCCGAACTGCGTCCGAACCATCTCACTCACGCGCCTCCATTTCCAGAAGCCTCAGGAGATTTTTCTGCTTGTTGATGTCATCGATGCTCGCAGGCAGCAGCCTCACCACCTTCTCCTGCGCGCACCCTGACTCGAGCCCTCGTTCCGGCGATGACGCGACGGAAAGCGCGTTCACAGGTGTTTAATTGGAGAAGCGCTTAGTCAAACAAGAAGCGTCTCAACACATGCTAATAAAGAAACGAGTGGTAATCGCATTCTTAATAAGACACAATAATTAGAATTGTGATATTTGAGTATTGCCAAAATTACCGTTTTAATCGGACAATAAATGCCTTTAAAACCACGAGATAATTTCATCCGTTTTTTAACAATTTAAAAACTTTACCAAAACCAGGTGCGTTTCAGTGTTTTAATAATGTCCAAAAACAAATCTAAAAATTACAGCTTTATTGTAAAAAACTTTTTAAACAGGAAATATTATATATAAATTAAAAGACCAGTAGTTCTGCTAATGAGCTATATCTACCAGATGTGTTTATAATTATGGTGCATAATATGGTGAATAACATTCGAAATATTTGAGAATATTATTTTATTTATCGCAACTACATAAAACAAGCAAGAACAAAAAATACGTTTCTGACACCGGATTAGGCCATTAGGTCTTATTTTGAACGCTGAGGAAGCATTAAACGCAGAGCACTGATAAGATATTTCAGAAAGGGTTAGGTAAAAAAAGGTAATTATTGTCAGAAAGCAAAACAGGTGTACAATTTCCTTACATTGTTTCTGTTAGTCTAGATCTTTCTTCAGACTACATTAGCACACATTAGCACACCTCACACACGAGCTCGGCCATACACATATAAATACACAGACTGTATAAATACATAGACTGCGCGTTGGCTGAAACAAATAATACTACCGTGCTAAGAAAAGTCTAGCTGTATAAAGCAATATAGGTCGCTGTGATCTGATGATGTACATTTTGTATACATTAAATTATATTACTTTAGGGATGTCGGCACAATTAATAAGCCAAGTTAGTTTTTAAAATTTTTTATGACAATAAATTATTTTTTTCAATCATCAACATTCTAAGCAACTGAAGATGAAACATTTTTGCACTTCATGTAAATCTTAAATCAGTGAAATTAGTTGAAAATGTAAGCGTTATTGCGGTTTATATGCAGAAAAGGCGCAGCTCCCCCGTTGACTTGCATGTATTTAATAGGGAAGACTTGCCCTGTCCAATATGGCGGCGACGTTGACGTACGATCCAGTGGCAAAAGCGCCGTCTATGTGCTTAACATCTATGAGCTCGGCACTGTAGTGAAGTATAAAGACACTGAGAGTAACACAAATGAAAGTCAGCTGATCATCTGTAGTATCGGGCCCTCTACTGGCCGTGTATTGAACACGACGTTCTTTGTTTGCTGGTGTTAACGGGATAAAGCCCGAGTATGAAGTAAAAGTGTTAACGACACCATTGTCTTCCAGCTGAAAACTCATGTACCGGCGCTCATACGACAAGTGCGCTGAAATTCACACCATTAAATTGGGGCCATAGTATTACATCAGAGACAAACAACTGAAGAAAATGTTTTATCATGACTTTAACAATTACAGTTGAATCTGTACCTCATATTTATTATGGCTTTGTGTCATAAATAGACTAAAATAATCATATTTTGCATAAAGAGGTTCTTTATTTTAGAACCATTAAAAGATTGACATTATTATTTTTATTGATATATTTATTTTACTCTGGAACTTTTTGTAATGCTCCTCAATGCCTTTCATATTAGATTAAACTTTCTGTTATACAGTGATTTAGCTGTAACAATTACAATTTTTAAAGTAAACAGACTTTGAAGAAATATGCTTAACTGTAATGTAAATACTATCACAATGAATTAAAGACAGGACGGATTCTCTTTTATTGGAATGTTTTTGACATGTTGAGATTCAATAAACAAGCAATTGTCACATCACCGGTTATCCAAGAATACAGTTAATTAAAATAAATGCCTGTAAAACTGTGACATGAAACAGCTACAGATCAAATGTACATATTTCAATTCCTCACATCATAAACATCTTTGGATTGGTTTGACGCATGCAGGCAGGAAACCAGAGACAGACCAAACCAGAGTCCATCAAACACCATCATTATTCACACATTGTATGCTATTTATATCTGCACACCTGAGAGACTGCAGGATCAAGTTTCTCTTGTATATAGTATATTACTGGCCCTCGGTTTATCCCAACAAACAGTATTCAGGAGTTTCTATAAATCCCTTTAGAGAGACACATAGAAAATACACAGTGACTACAGAAGTACACTAGTAAGGGGGTGTGTGATGTAAAATAATTTCAAACATTTACAAATCATCTTAAAAATGCAGCATGTTCTAATAACACATACCGAGCTCTACCTTAAGTCAAAGTCAAGGAACTTTCTGCTCAACTTGTTAGATACAGTCATTTAGAAATGCCCTGAAAACTTTTTTACAAGTCTAATCCCTGATACACTAGGTGAGTGGGTCTGTGTGAAGCATAAGGCACCTGGGCAACTATATTAGGCCTTTGGAAAACAGTGAACCATAAAAATACATACATGTTGTCTCTGTGTCCTCTGAACACAGCCACTCAATCCGTCTGTGCTAAAGCAAGTAGTGTTACTGCTACCCACAAGAGGGAAGATGACTGCTGCTAAACCATGTTAAAATAGATTAATGTCAGTCTAAACATTATATCATTTTTGTAAATACAGGGTGAAGATGTTGAATAAAAGTAGGACTATGGATGTAGCCGTTCAGGTTAGGGTTAGACCAATATATAGAAACAACAAAAAAGGTAATATTTCACAAGCAAACTAATGTTATAGTTAAATATTTTGCAGGATACTGGTAAAAAAAAGCACCCTACAAAACAAATGCATTGTTAAGAAGTAAATAAAGATCTATTATTCATATTTTTAAAATGTATTTTTCATACAATCTCTTTTTTATACACTTTTTTTTTACATTTGTACAACTATTTGCAGTACAGTAGGCCACAATGCCAAAAAAATCTTAATGGTATATATTTGGTATAAAATATATATTTTCCTCCTTTAGATTTTAAACCAGAACATTTCATTTTACCTTAAAATTATGATCTGAATTTACTTAAATCACAAATCAACATTGACAATTTTATGTAAATTACAACCTGGGACCCATCTGGATTAATCTGACACAAATATTTAAAAGGAAAAATAAGGACTGTTTTAAATGGGTTATATAGTGTATAAGTAGTAGTGTGCCAAAAATCTCAGCATTTAAACTAGAAACATTCAAAACTCAAACACATCTGATGACATCACTGCAGGAAACTGTGCTGCAATCAGTTAGACCTGAAACGAAAGTCCAATTAATCAAGACAAGACATGACATGGGTTACATCACTTTATATGGAAGCATAATATACTACAGAAAACAAACAAACAAAGAGATGGGACACTTGAATTTTATTCATGCATCACCAAACACATTTTTGTCATGTAGTAAATTGTCCTAAATCATAAATATGTCTTAAATCTGTTGTAGTAAGTCTCTGGTTTTAAAGTATTAACTTTTTCAAAATGCTTTAATCTGGATGGTGTTCATAATGACAGAAAGACCAGTCAAATAAAATGCCTCATGCCATATGATATGAAGAAATCTCATCAAGAAAAAATAATTTAAAGGCAATTAGAATAAGACTAAAATGCATAAGAAGCTTTCCATGCAACCCTGCACAAAAATCCCTGGCTTGTCAAATCTGTCGCTCTGAATCCACATCAAATAAACTGCATAGATATCAAAGTAATGTCAGCAATTCAAAAATAACTGTTCTCATATACAGGGGTAAAGTGCCATGTTAATATTACAGTTCCCCCCAAAAAAAAATCCACAGAGCATGTTCAACCTCCAGAGCATCAGCGGGAAGAAGAATCACTCTGTCATTCACATAATATAAAGACATTTTAACCATAGGCACATACATGCCACAATGTTAACAGAATGTAGTTAAGATGATAATGTAAGGCTAGAGTTTGGCACCACTGGCTTCAAACAGCTTTCTCAGGATCATACGTCTGGGGAAAACACACCACTAAACGTGTTATGATGTTTGAAATTACAGAGTCTGATAATAGCTTCTGCAAATAATAAACAGTTAATCATTTATAAATTAATGTCTAAAACCTGGGCAATCAAAAGCTAAAAAAACAGTACAATTGGGCAACATTTCCAATTTCCTACACACAAAGAAAACAAAGACGTGAAGTGAGAAAATCACAGCAAAGGCCAAAATCATTCAACAGAGCAACTAACATTCTGGCAGTATCCACAGTTTGCTATTTTTCCTTCTCCTATAAGCCCTATGAGATTGACAGAAAAGGTAAGCGTACACACCACCTGGTTAAGGTAGAGATCTAGTTCAGTTGTAATTAGTAACCTGGGATTATTGCTTTGACTATCACCTGGTCTGAGCATTAGGGCATTAGTAAAGGCCAGGGAGGAGGGTGTTTTCTGTGGAGGTAACATAGTTCTGTAAGGTCAGTGCTGTTCAATGAACACCTCCATTTCTTCTGAGATAAGCCCCTTGTAAGGCAGTCTGTGTTTCTCAATGGCACGAGCTGCCAAACACTGCAGAGTGATGTAATTGAGCGGGTGAAGAGCATGCCGCCCACTGCTCTGCTTGTCCAGTAGCTCGTAGGCCGTCTTGTGCTGTGCGTTGGTGGCGTCAAAATGTGCCCCTGCTTGAATCAGTACCCCCATGATCTCAGGACATCCGTTAGCGGCAGCGACATGAAGCGGCGTGTTGTTCTCACAATCACGGGAGTCCACATCAGCCCCACACTCCAGCAACAGCCCTGTCACAGATATCGATGGGAAGCGGCCCACCGGGTAGCGGCCCACTGAGGTTGTTTCCTTGTCCACAGCCATGTGTAGAGGCGTGTAGCCGTTCCTTGCCCTGGGGTTGAGCTTCAGCAGCCTGTAGATGGTTTGCCTCTTCTGGTGCTCTTGTTCTGGTGTGCAGTTCAACTTCTCCAGCAGGAAGATGAGGTGCAGAATTATGGATAGCGCTTTGGTGAACTGTGGTGCCTCTGGAGGACTGTCCCGCTGCGCCACAGCACGCTCAACTTCCCGCACACTCTTGCCCAAAACCCCCATCAGGTCCTGGAAGGTGATGCGGGTGGCCAAGGTGCCCTTGGCTCTGTCTTGTAGCACAAAAGAAAAGAGCTCTGCAAAGGAGAGGAAGCTGCTGGCAGTCATGGGGCTCAGGGGATCTAAGTTGCTTTGCTGCATTTCCAGGGCATACTTCCACAGGCTAATGCAACGCTCAAAGTTGCCTGAGTCTGCGTACACGGCACCCCGGTAGCGAATGTAGTAAGACGTGTCTGGGTGGGAGGGGCCTAGGATTCGTTCCCTCACCAGCAGCGCCTGCATCCTCATCTCATCTGGGTCTGTGATGAGGGTCTCCAGCTCTTCGACTGTGCACACCTCCCTGGCACAGTCGTACGCCAGCACGGGTGGACCTGGAGGGGGTTTGCCTAGAAAGCCCGCTTTCTCACCTGCTTGCCGAAGCTCCATCGCTCTCCGCCAGTACCGCATGGCACCCAAAAGATCACGCTTTTTGTCTACAAACGTCGCTCCTAGAAGTTCCAGGGCGTCGATGCGCTCCTCTCTGATGACACGCGGCTGGTGCACAAGATACTCCACAATATTGGTGTGACCAGTGACGCTGGCTGCAAGAAGAGGTGTCATGCCGTAACCATCCCTCTCCATGCGGGCGTTGCATTTCAACAGCATTTTCATGATTTCCAGACTCCCGGATTCGGCGCAGTCGTGCAGGGCGGTATTACCCTTCACGCTCTTGCGGTTGACATCGGCCCCTCGCTCCAGCAGGAACTTGGCGATCTCCCTGTGGCCCTTATAGCACGATATCATCAGACACGTATGGCCGTGACGGTTTGCCACCTCCATGTCTGCATGATTCTCCACCAAGTATCGAACGATCTCCAAATGACCATCGAAGCAAGCGGCCCTCAGGGGCGTGGAGTTGGTTAGGGTGGTGTTATTGACGGAAGCTCCGTGTTTCAGGAGCGTCTTCACCACGGMCAGGTGGCCCGCAGCGGAGGCCGCCCACAGCGGCGGAGCGCCTTCAATGGTCTCGCCGTCAAAGTTGACGGAGCCGCCGAGCTCCACGTTGGCCTTACAGTGCTCCAGCAGATAATCCACCACATCCAGGTGTCCGTAGCGGGAGGCGATGAGGAGCGGCGTCCCTCCCTGAGTCTTCTCCTCCGCCAGCGCCTCCAGCTCTTCTGGACTTTTGTTGCTCAGCAACTTCTGGATGAGTTTCAGCTTTCCGTCTCGCGCCGCGTTAAACACCGCCGTGCTTATATCCATCTTCTCAC
>JAZGTK010001280.1:0-42409 GCA_036877625.1 Ambastaia sidthimunki
TATATTTGTTGAGATAATGACATCAGGGCTGTATTGTTATGCTATGATCCTTGTATAAATAATGACCTTTTCACAAAAAGCAAAAAGTTGCACTTCAAAACTGTTATGCCTAAGAAAAGAGGTTTGACATAATACACTTTAGAGAGAGAGAGAGCGAGAGAGAGAAAGAGAGAGAGAGGAATCCTCAAACTAGTCCACACCACATTGCAAGGAAATAATAAAGTGTCCATCACATAGAATAGATCTGAATAATACATTAAATACACAGAAAAACTACAACAGTTAAAACCAACATAAAAGAAAGATTAAGACTTACACGACCCATATTCCAGTGATGGTCAGAGCTGGGAGGCTGACGGGTAAGATCATCCACACTGACATCTCCAACACTCGCTCCTCTACAAACCCCCTGAAAACATCCACTTCTTTCTCCTTCGCCAGCCGGCGTCCCTCTGCTCACTCATCAATGTGCATCTACACTCTTTGCACGACTCCAAAGCGACTCATTTTATAGATCGTATCTGTGAGCAAAAGCAAAGGAATAAAGTTAACGAGGAAAACGCTGTCGCCAGTGCATTTGAAACAAGAATGTTACTAAAACAAACTGTATCTGCGCTGATTTCGTATGCATGTAAAATTTTGTCATTTTGGTATCAAGGCAAAATGGCCGAGTGAAGTTAAGGCTTTACGTGTAATAACGGTGTATATTGGATATATTATGGCCACTGTATCTCACCTTCCCCCCTTTGATGGCACAGCAGATAAGTCTCATTCACCTCTGTTAAATCCACAGACAGAGCGTGGACTGATCGAAGACAGATTACATCAATCAATCCGCGCTACAGGTTTCCACGACTCCTACAACGTCCAGCAAACCACGACTTTGATTTCTTATAAGCAGGTATATTTGTCGGGGTTTGATCGTTGAACTGAGGTCTTGGGTTTCTGTTCCTTCCAGACGATCAGCGCTGTCTCGTGTCCCGCCGTGTGGAGTGAATGCAAACTTAAAACAGTCCAGCTGTTCCACAGCTCCGCCTCCAAACACACACTCACACACTCCTACATCTCGAGTTGATTTAGAAGACTTTTACGTTACTTTGTGTGTTGTGTGGCAAGTGTAAGTTTAAAAAGATAATTTAACGTATTGTCATGACATGCTTGCTAAATATTATCTGAATTAGGTTGTGATAATTGATTTGGCAGTTGTTAATTATCATGTGGGACCACATTGAAACCTATTTGAAAAGCTGGGATTTATTTTTTAAAATATTGAATCTTAAACTAGAAGGTTTAAACATTTAAACAAACAAACAAACAAACCTTTTAAAATAAGATAAATCGAATAAATAGTGAAAATGAAATTCGAGTTCAAAATTTCTAGGTCACTGACCAAATGTAAGCAAATTTGTGACATTGACCATGTTAACTCTTTACACAAACGGTCAGATTCTGTTGAAACACAATATGCTCTTTGGAACATTGTCACGTCCTGTTGTGATAACATGGATCAACAGGTCCATGCCAGCTGGAGTGTACGCTGGTATTAAAACAAAAGAGGGACCCACCATGCTAAACATCCTGAAATTCATGTGCATTTTCTATCTGTTTTTTAAATAGATTTAAAAAATAATAAAACATAAAAATGTTACATTCAGTTAGAAAGGAAAGCAAAACAGAGGCATTCTCACTGGTGGTGTCAGGCTTTTGGAAACTATGACCCATGTCTTAAATAAGGTACTTTGTGATACTCTCTTTTCTGCTAGATAAGATGTGCTACCCATGTTTTTAACACATCTATTAAGGTTTTAGTACATTCTGTAGTTCCCACATGTATAAATGTGCTGGTTTTGTAATGTTAAAAGTAGTTCATCTTGTCATATTGTATCACTCACTGTGCTTGTCGCTTTTTATCAGACAAGCATGACTGTGTTATCTTGACAGACTAGGTCAGATTTTCAAAATAGCTTTCCACTCTGGTCCTCTGTATTAGCTTGATTCATAGTGACTGATGATTAACTGAGGGCAAAAGAGTTAGTCTGGATTCTTAATCTAGTTTAGATATATACTTATATATGTTATATACTTTAATTAATAGACTACAAGTATTAAAAGTATTGTCAATTCAAGTGGGCCTAACAACCTGATATAATTTAACATTTATTTTATTGTTCACAATCAATTAGACAAAAAGACCCCTAGACAGATTAATTTAAATAAAGTAAATAATTTTAATAAAGTCTGTATCTCTGTACACCATTGAAAAATTAGCAAGTCTAATCAGTGTTTATTTTTGTGTTTTATATTGTTTCTTCATCAATGTCTTTGTTCTTTTAATGTTCTGATGAACTGGCTGATAATATTGTGCCGACAAATATTAGTTTTCCTGAATAGGAACAGGAATATTAATAGTTATTAAGCCTCTCAATGATGTACCTAGAATTGTAGCCTAAATTACATTATGTAATTATGTAGTTAAAATTACATCATGTGTTAAAATTACATCAAGTGAAGTAAAAACACAAGTAAAAAGACCTAAACAATTATCAACTTATCGACTAAAATTATCAATCCATCTCATCGGGTTCATTTGCACTCAGTAATACTCAGTATTACTGAAAGAAGTTGATCAGTCTTTAACTTTCAAAAAGTTACGAATCGTACCATCTAGTGGTGAGATTTAGCATGTGTATTGCACATCTGGACCTTTCGGTTATTAAAATCAAAACGACCGATATAAAGAGTGAATTTTTTTAATCTAATAAAAGTAACTTTAATAATATAAATTACAATTCTGATAACAATTATATGTAATTTACTGTAATATAAACAATGTTGTCTTATTTAAAAATAATTGCAACACAATACAGAGAAGCATCCATATGAGTATAAGTAAAATATTCTTCATTTGTCATTTTTTTTACATTATGATCTTTATCACTTAATATCTGTAAAATATTAAACTCTTCTGTGCAACATATAGCTAACCACAAAGAAGGGCTAGAACCTATAAAGGTTAGAAGCTTGTGATCTGAGAAATATAAATAAATAAAGGTCGCTATTGACATTCTGAGCAACCTTTACTGACAAATTTCACTCTATGTTTACAGTCGCACCGTGGTTCCATATCCCCAGATTCCAAACCCAGGATAGATGGGCTCAGTAAAATTAGTATGAACTGTGTGAAGAAGTGTCAGAGTGTCAGACACACTATAAAACGCCAGTGTTCCACTTCCATAATCTACATACACCCCTATCCTGAAGGATTTGGGGATGGGTATAGTGGTGCTTTTGCTGTTGTGTACAAAAGAGAACTTAGATTCAGAACAGTACAAACTCCAAGACCTGTCATTCCACCCAAAGCTACCAGCATTGTCATTTCCTTTCCTCTGAAGTCCCTTGTAAGTCACAGCTATGTCTATTTCTGTACCGGTCCAATCCACCTCCCAGTAGTAGCGTCCACCGGCCAGACCTTCCCTACACAGCACCTGCTGCCAGTAGTCGAAGCGATCGGGGTGCTCAGGGTATGACATCACTTCATTACTCATCTGTACCACTTTGTTTCTCTCTGACAGGTGCAGGTTTGGGTGGGCTGTTGAGCCATCCAGTGAAAGCTGGCAGGCATCTGGATAAAAAATATAGTATATTTGTATACTGATTATATGATTTCTTAAAAGTCCTTAGGGTGCACTGTTGCGAATATTGTATTGCAAACTTTAGAATAGTATTTAAAAGTATAAAGTATAAAAAGTACGTCCATTTATTTTTATTTATTTGGGAAATAGTATTTTCAGTACTTGAATGGGATTGCTACAAACTAATTTTACAAATTTACAAATTACTAATTTCTACAAACTGTAATTTTTCCTGTGCCTCTGCAGAGTATCATTAGCCCTACTGTGTCACAAATAAAATAATTCAGCATAGGATAATTATTTTCTCAGTATTTCTGCATGTGTAATTTCTGTTTAAGTGTCTACAGTTATTGTCTCTACATTCATTCAGCACGTGGGTGCAGCAGCATTCCAGTAATCTGATTGAGGGTGTATTTCTTCAGAGGGCTCTCAGCTACATTCAGATGGTTTTGTTTGTGCATGTGCACATGATGTAACTTACATTCTAAGAATTCCTCCCTTTTCATTGGCTCCACAGTCTGCAGAATTTGAACCTCTTTAACTGTGGATGAAAAACAATTCTATTAATATGAAATGATATTGTATTAAAGGGAGTACAAACTAACCAACTGACAAACTAGTCAACTAACTGACCAACTGAACTGAATGACTAAATGAGTGAAACTGAATGAGTTTTGTTTGAACTGTTGAAAAGTTTGATCACCTGCTGAGGAAATTTTGCTCAGTTCGTTTTTGCTTATGTCTTCTAGTTGCACTTTAAGTTCAGAGATGGCTTTCTTTGCGTGGTCAAAAGTGTGATGTGGGGCCAGCGTCACCTTGGACAAGTCTTCATATCCAGAAGGAGCAGAGAGAGACTGCCAGCTCTGGTAAAACATGAGCAGAGATGTTATTTGATCATCACTGTAGATAACTTGCAAATGCATGCAGGCTTATTACATTACTGTATCACAAGCTCATCTCAACCTGTAAGAAATGGATGTGATCATCAGAGTGGGACAGCTGCTCCAGGTCATTATGCTTCTTTCTCAGCAGCGTGATCTCCTCCTCCAGTCTGTCCAGGTGTCCCTCTGCATGTGACACCAGCAGTGTTTCCCGGGCTTTGATCATCTCCTTCACGTCCATATACCTTCTCTCCAGAGCCCGCAGCAGCTCAGCAAAGATCCGCTCATTTTCATCCAGCACACTCTGAGAAGAACGCTGTAGAAAAACACACACCACATACTTGCATGTACTTTTGTACTAACATATTGTTAAAATTATATATTTATATATATTATTAGGTAAAAAGTGTAACCATCTACCCACTTAGCCTTAGGCAGCAAAATACCCTGTACATGTGGCCAGTCCAGTGCATGTGAGCAATGAAATAATATATTAAATGATAACTTTAATATATATATTATATTAAATGTTTCTCACTTTTAAGGATGTCACTGCCTGTCTGAGATCTTGCCATTTCTTTATTTTTTCCTCAATTCTTTGTTGTGAAGACGTCAGTTTAGCCCCAAGCTGTTTCTGTTGAAAACATGGAACACTTGTTGTGAGACATGGTACCGATTATGCTATTCTAACTATGTGAAAGCACTAAAAGGAGATTGGTGGCTTGGTAACCACATCACTGCTTCCGTATAAAAACATTTCAGCTGCATTGCCTGTTTCATCAAACTATCTACATTTCCTGATGAGAGTTATTTGCAGTCTACACAGGAAATGGCATCACTTTTGACCACCTCACCTGCTTTTCTGTCCTTTCGGCTGCAGCTGAAACAATATCATGTTTTTTGTGCTCCTCCATGATACACAAAACACAAACGCATGTTTGATCAGAACGGCAAAAAACCTCTAAAAGTTTATCATGCTCTGCACAGATCTTCTCACGCAGATGCCCTGTCGCCACCACCAGCTTGTGTTTCATGAGAGCAGGATATTCATAATGAGCCTGAAGATGCGTTTCACAGAACGAGGTTAAGCATGTGAGACACGACTTCTCTGCTTTGTTCTTCTTAGCCAGACAGAAATCACATAGCACTTCTCTGTGGCCGTTCTGGCTACTGGGTCTGGAGCTGCTGTATCTGCCATAGGTTCCTGACCGCCGGGGTTTCTCCAGAGTGCTGTGACGGCTTTGACTTGCTGTACTGCTCCGAGACATGCTCAGACTCTTTCTGTGTAAACCTCAAACACAAACACTTCAGGTTAAATGCAGTTTCAATGAAACTGTAGTGACACTTTCATTATATAGAAGAATGTGAATCATGTGTGACAAACCAGTTCACCAGGTTAGTGTGACACCTCCCCTAGTAAAGAGGTGTGACAGTTGATGATAAAACAAACATACTGTACAATATTTAACCAATGTCCAGTGGTACTGTATACACTGTATACGTTTAATTTAAAATAGTGTTTAAAATACAGTTTTCCCCAACAGATCTTCATCTCTGTATCCAATTTAAAAAATAAACCAGTTTTAGCAGAAGCAAAGGAAATAATATAGTCAATATTATTATTATACTAAATATATTAAAGACTTGAAAAGAAGAACATGAAAGACTAGGGGGAGCAAACAGTTTAATTATTTTGTGGCAATAATAGCTTTTTGGAGCTGAATCCAGAAACTTATGTTGCTCAGAGGGTCACTACTCCACCTGAGGTATTGTGTTCTTCTTCAGATTCAGAGTTTATGAATACATATTCCAGAATAATGATGATGATGATGTTGGCATTGTGTTCCATCACAAACCAGAACTGAGCCAATTCAAACTCAAACCAACACCAGGCGCAGTGAATTTGTGTTGAGACACCACCACAATGACCTTATGGCTTCCTATTCCTTCATCTATAATGTTGAGGTGATGACCTTCCTGCTTCAAAGTCCCACATGAGATTATTAAATAAATATCTTGTGACATCATTCTAAAAATTATTGCCAGCTATCTTGAGAACAAGATAGCTGGCAATAATATAAAATAAATATATGTTAGCAAAGGTGAGGCTTGAGTTGGAGATATCCAGATGCCTTAAATTCTTTAATTTTGTATAAATATGAGAGGTATCATATACCTAAAATCCTTGTATGATGGAAATCCAAGAATTTCAAGTGACTCAAGGTCCTATGGTAAAATCCATTTGTGAATTTACACTCAAATGTAAGTACTTGATTTGAATGGTGCCAGACAAAAGTCCTGAGCAGCATTCTTTTGAGGCAATTTGGTTAGAACTTAGATCCACATACTGAAGTTTAGGCAGGTTTATATTGAAAAGTAGCGCTGTGTTATTACTAGTTTTTCTAAAATATTAAGTTGTTGAATATTTACCAAAGCCTCTAACACGTTAGTTATAAGTAAAATGTGAAATGTCATATATAGGAAGTCACTTTTGACCACTTCTATTATGGCACTGATCATACTAAATGATCATAAAAATGAATTGTTAGACCTTTCTTTATAGTAATTTACTTCCTAAATTTAAATAGAGCAAAGGCCATCTAGGGTTCATTGATTCTTGTCAATGAACCTGTTGTGTTGCTTCAAAAATGAGAAAGGATGTGCTATTTAAACCCAACATATGAACTGATTAAAAGTGGAAATGCCAGCTGTCCACATGACAAATCATAATTATATCAGAGTAAGCTCTAAACTATTTAAGCTCTACCCCCTCTTAAAGGAGTACATAAAACTGCAAAATAAATAAACATGAATCAGTATTTATGGGTATCTGTACTTTTGCTCAACTGCTTAACTTGTGAATTTTGTCTGCTACTGATTGTGTAAAATGAGGGAGTAAATCGGGTTTAGAGGGTAAGGTTTATTAACCATTGGGCAAGGCCATTTTGAAAAATAATGCCTAATGTTTTAGCCTGATTTGAGCAGAAGGTGTAAAATACTGTTCTTTTTTATTTGTGATAGAAAAATAAGCTTAAGCAGTTTGTGATATTTTGGTATTTCTCCATTTAATTAGATAGATTGAATGACTGGATGTAACTGGCTGGTGGCCAAGATGCCTACCTAGTGGAATATCTTACCTATAAAGGGACATTTAACCACACAACTATCAAGTCCGTTTTTTTACTTCCCTATAAAGGAAATGCAACTACAGGGTTGCAAAGGCCATAACAGAATCAAACACCAAACAAAGGTCAAAACTGAAAGACCCAACACTTAACTAAATTGGCTTAATAAGCTAATCTAAATCAACAGATATTATCCATTTCACTATAAAGCACAGCATTTAACATTGTTTTTACAGCACTCACTTCTCCCTTTTGTTTTTTCAACAATGATCAGTTATTCATTTTAAAGATGAGCACAACAGCCTGTTTGCAGCATCTAAACCAAACTATGACATTACAAAGATTGTCCTGTAAAGTGTTTGAATATAAAATAAAATGCAATATTATGATTACTTTGTGGCAATAATAGCTTTTCGGAGCCGAATCCAGAATCTCATGTTTTTCAGAGGGTCTCTACTCCACTTGAGGTATGTGTTCTTCTTCAGATGTTTATGAAGACCAAACACCTTCTTAGTCTTCCTCTCCTCCACATCTTCCAGAATAATGATGATGATGTTGGCATTGCGTTCCATCACAAACCAGGACTGAGCCAATTCAAACTCAAAGCAACACCAGGCGCTGTCAATAAAGTGTTGAGACACCACCACAATGACCTTTCGGCTTCCCATTATTCCTTCATCTATAATGTTGGAGGAGATGGACTTTCCTGCTTCAAAGTCCCGCATGTGAAGGCAAAGCTGAACAGGTGGAACACCATTCTCCAAATTTTCCACCAGTTCATTCATCACCCAGATTTCATCATAGCTTGAGAAAATCACAAATGCATCATAGGAACATTCTTGTTGTCTGGCTGACCTATAACCTTTCAGTAGTATACAGCAGTATTTCAGATAAAACTGGAACCTATAAACCATGATTGATAAAATAACTACTACCATCACAAAAAAGACCAAAAAAACAATTGTGAGTCTTGTCTTGTGCACACATCTGTCAATGTCAAAATCAATTGCTTTCAAATCTGAGTTTGGTAAAAATGTTCTACACAATATATTATGTGGCTTCTCCAAACTTTGCTGATGATTGATGATCCACAAAATAAAATCTATGTGTGCACAGGAGCAATCGATGGGGTTAGAGGACAAATCAAACACAGAAAGATTTGTGGGCAACTTCTGAAGAACATTAAGTGAAATACTAGTAATGCTGTTTTTGTTTAGGTAAAGTGATGTTAATTTCGTCAGGTTAGAAGAGGTCAGGAAATCTACAGTCATTAACTTGTTTCCACTTAAATTTAATAGTTTAAGTCTTTGAAGATCTTTGAAAGAGCATGGATGCAATTCTGCAAGACGACAGTATGACATATCAAGATGCTCTAAATATGTGAGATTTTTAAATATATATCTTGCTACATCACCATGAAAATTATTGCCAGCTATCTTGAGAACATTAAGATTGATCAGCCCATAAAAACAATGTGCGTTATCAAAAGTGATGCTTGAATAGGAGACATCCAGATACCTCAAATGCTTTAAATTAGATAATAGTGAAAGGTGTCCCAAATCTGAAGCTTTTGTATGATGGAAATCCAGAATCTCAAGGGAATCCAGGCCATCAAAATCTCCTATGCGAACCCCGATTTCTGCATTTAGACTCAAATTCAAGTACTTAATATGAGGGATGCCAGACAACAGTGTTCTGCATTGTGTTAGTGCCAGTTGGTTATAACTCAGATCCACATACTGCAGTTTAGGCAGGTCTATGAAGGCTTCATCTCGAAGTATTCTGCTGTCTGTTATTACTAGCTTTTCTAAAGTATGAAGATGTGACAGTTGTTTACCAGGCAAAGTCCTTAAGACATTAGAAATTAAATAAAGCTCCTTAAGTTTACGAAAATGTACATACTCCATTTCAGGAATATAACCACTTTTTACTGTTACATTTGTGGTATTAAGCATACACCGGAAAATGGGAATTTGTTCGTTTGGTCTTTCACTCATATAAAAATATACCTCCTGAAAATCAATAGAGCAAAGGCCATCTAAAAACCCATTATCCAATGAGTCAAAAGCGTATGAGCCCCTATACTTCCCAAATATTAGTCGTTTGACATCAAGACCAAAGAGAGCTTTTAGACCAACTTTTTGGGCAGCAAATGACACAAAAGCAGATCGTATGTCCAGCTCCCTCAGATAAACGTCTTTGAAAGCTCCTGGTTCTATGTGTAATAATGGATTCCTAGACAATATTAAAGTCATGTTTCTGCCAATCTCCCGCAACACAGTAGTGTGATCAGTCTTTATGATGGATATATTATTGGCATGTAGATCAAGTAATCTGAAGTCTGTGAAGGTTCTCATAAATGAAGGGAGAGTTATGAACTGTATGTTATTTGTTCCAACTTTAAGTTCCTGTAGCTTTGTTAGATTGTTCACATGAAGCTGTAAGGAAGCGAAACCAACATCCACAAGAACTAGTTGCTGTAGATTATGCAAGATGTTAAAGCATTCAAGTCCAAAATGTTTAACAGGGTTTCCAGTGAGAATCAAAGTAGTCAAATTCTTCACATTGTGGAAAGTGTCATTTTCAATACGCATGATGTGACATCTAAAAAGGAAGAAATAAATTCACTTTTACTTATAGGAAAACTTCACACTACTAAGATTTAGATGGTAAAGGCATTGCTTACCTGGATAGATCTAGAAATTGCAGGAAAGGCAAAACAGGGAATACCTTCTTCTCTAAGTATTTCAAGAAATTAAAACTGAAATCCAGGGTTTGAACAGAAGAGGGGATGTTGGGTGGTATGTAGCTGAGGTTTCGTCCTTTGCATGAGTAACGCAAATTCTCAGTCATCTAAAAGGTTCAGAAACATAGTAAACAGAAGCTATGTTCTATTAACTATTAAATTGCATACCAAACAATTTTTATAACAGTGATTAACTTCTAAGAAAACTGTTGAAATTGGGAAAACTTACATTTGTGTATGATTCAACACCACCTATGAAGAAAGATATCATACAAGCAATTACAGTAAAGTGATTCATCCTTAGTGCTCTCATCTAGATTCTTTCAGCCTGTCATAAAATGTGACCTGTCAAAGTAAAAGTCACTGAATATGAGGAACGAATATGGGAACTTGGTTAATCTATGATGTCATAGAAACGATGAGAAGCAGACCCATGCTTATTTTAGTATATTTAAACCAAAATTTGCTGAATGTCCAAAATTAATCAATAAATGCAAACCACTTCAAAAACAAACAGCTTTAAACAATGATACATTAATATTTGTAGTATAGACATAAAATGACTTTTGCTCAATTAATATTTCTGCTCATATGGCTATTTAGACATTGTTAAATTTGATGACACGATAAATCAGTCATTTTCTAAATCAAATCCCAATTGTAAGGCACATAAGATTAGTTTGACAAGCTGCCAGCAGACGGCGCTGCATACAAATCTAACAAAAGACCTAAAATTTTAAAACGAATTTCACGTGCTTTTTTTTAGATGTGTAGCAAACATGTATTTAATCTAACCAAACATTACAACAATTGTTGACAACCTCAAAGTCTGACTTCAGTTATATTTCTGAAACGCATTATGAAAACCATTGTGTTACTGACAGCAGGTTTAATTTTATTTCCCCAAACACAAAGTTTGATGGGTAAAAGCAGGAAGTCACTTGTTCTAAACTAAAGAAACAATACAAACCTTTGGATAGTCAACAACCTTTATTTATCCATATATGTAAGCCACTCAAAGATGAGGGAACAGACAAATGGGACAACAACTGACCACCAAAGAGGGCAATCAACATATGGATCAATAGCATTGTAACTATAACGTCTACAAAGAGGCTAGTTGACAGAAATTAAAAGACAGCAATAACAGTGTAAACATTCATGTACAGAGAAGCAAAAAAAGGACAGAAAGTCAAATTAAAACATTGATTAGCAAGTAAAGAAACTAAGGGAGCGGGAACAAAAACCTTATTTTTTTCTATTATAGCTCAGCATACTTTTCTACACTGCATGCAATAAGGCACCTAACTAACACAATGAATAAACCTATGCTACATGATTAAGCACAATCGTTATCCAATGAAAGAATAGTCTGAACGTTCACTCCCATAAAAACATTTTTCCTTTAAATTCCCTTTCACATTACCCAAACCTTGTTAAAAAAATACATCCGTTTGTAAAAGATTTTCTCCATTCACATAACAGTAGATATAAAGCACATACCTATGGAATTTGGAGAAATTAAATCAAACATTTTCAAAAAGCAAGCTATATTTTGCATTTGCATTAAAGTATACACAATTTATTATTTAGTAATGTTGATAATCTGCAAAATGTATCCAGAATACAACTAAATGCTTTACATCGGTGTCAGACAATAGCTGGAACCTTCTTAAATGTACACCGTCAGCCATTGGTAACATAAGTGGGCAACAAGAAGAAGCACTGTAGACAAATGAGGAAATATACAGACTATGCCAAGTTTCTCGCACCAAAATCACACATTTTAGAACAGAGCCAAATGAAGTCTTTAAGTCTGGCATTATGTAAAGTGAACCAAGTTACACAACATGTATTATCATTCTGTTTGACCTACCCTTTATGAACAAAACTGACAGCCAGAATATCTTTCCATTGGGTGGTAGCAGCAGTCACTTTGCACCTGACTGGATGTTATAAACCTCACCTTAGTTTGATGGGAGTTAGTCAGGTTAATAGCAGTGAAGCTGTAACAAATTCAGCAAGTTTGGGTTAACGATTAAGCCTTAAAACAACTAATTCAAAGCTAGTGACATCCCCTGAAAGCACCATCTCTCCTTACTTACAAGAGATGGGTAAGACTAACTGGATTTTACCTCATAAATGCTCAATATTCAGAAAACAAACACTACTTGCATATACATATCTATATAAAACAAAATCAACACATATTTACAGATAGTATCTGCTTCTTAACCCAATAATGATACAGATGTGGGTAATGATACAGACTAGGGGAGTGACTAGTTCAGTCTAAACCTGTTTGCTTAATTATCTGCCATTCAAAACAGACTTGACCTAATACTCTGTTCAAGACTGTGCTGGACTTGTTACTGAAAACTTTAAGCCATAAGCCTAAATGACACCACATAGAACATGACTACCACAGGTCAGTAATGATGCACTCTCAAATTTCATCTAGAGTTTTAATTATACACCATTCTTCAGAATGAAATTTGTATCTAGTCAAACACTTTATGCACATTATGAGATTTATCTGTTAGAGTTATCAGAGTCAACCATAGCAAATTGAAAACCATTGCTCTTGAAAAGATAAAAGGACATGAATACAGAATGAGTTCCTTTAGAGCCGGTCCACTTGTGCGTTTTCTTGCATCTTTTGCCATACCCTTTGCTGTTATGAACTAGGGTAGAATGGATGCTGGACCACCACATGTGGAAAGGGATAAGGTTTTACTGAGCAAGATGAATTCTGTGATGCCTAGACAGAGAAGAAGAATGATTGAAACCTTTTCCACACTGAGCGCACCTATATGGTTTCTCACTCTGAAGGATTCTCTGTTTCAAGATGGTAGTGTGGGGGAACCCTTTTCCCGGGGACATAGCACTATATGAGGACTTCTCCAAATGAACGCGCTGGTGCCTTGCAAGAGATGAAGAATGATTGAACCTCTTCCCGCACTGAGCACATGTGTAAGATTTGCCATCAGAATGAGTTCTCTGGTGTCTGGACAGGGATGAGGAGTGATTGAAGCTCTTCTCACAATGGCTGCAGCTGTATGGCTTTTCACTTACGTGCATTTCCCTCTTTACTTGAGCATCAAAGGGAAAATCTTTATCAGCCTGGGCATACATCTTTGCCTCCAGGTGGACCTTGTGATGTCTTGACAAGGAAGACGAATGGTTAAAACCCTTGTCGCATTGAGAGCACCGGTAGGGCTTTCCACCCTGATGGACCAGCTGGTGCTTTTTGAGGTGCCGTTTCCTGACAAAGCTCTTCCTACACTGGTTGCACTTATAGGGTTTCTCTCCTGAGTGAATTCTTTGATGCTCTCGTAATGTGGCCACTGATGCAAAACATTTACCACACTGGTCGCACCTATTTGGCTTGTCACCAACATGGGTCTTCTGGTGCTGTTTAAGATTGGAAGCCGTTGCAAAACCTTTACCACACTGAATGCAGTTAAATGGCTTGTCACGAGCATGCAGCTCTTGGTGTTTCTTAAGGTGCCGTCTGCGCATAAAGCTTTTTCTGCACTGGGTGCACTTGTAGGGTTTGTCATCAGAATGCATTTTCATGTGCTCTCTGAGAGTAATGGCGGCAGCAAAGCTTTTACCACACTCCGAACATCTGTGTGGTTTGTCAGGAGAGTGCATCATCTGATGTGGTTTCAAGCTGAATGCATCAATAACTCCTTTACCAACCATCTCCAGACCAGTGGTATAACTTTTGTCATGCTTCATGTGAATGTTCATGTGACTTCTAAGGCTGGCTTCGATAGCAAAGCTCTCACCACAGTGGACGCAAATGTAGGGGTGAGTGCCTTTATGGATTTCAAAATGTTCATGGAGATCAGTCATACTGGCAAAAATTTCACCACACTCACTGCATTGCAGACCCTGGGCTTCGTGAATAATAATACCATTCTCTGACTCCACGGTAAGCTCTCCTCCATGGTCTGACTCCACCTTCACGATATGCTCTCCACCACCCATCTCTGTCTTTAACAGCACTTCACCAAGCAAATGCTCATTCCCTTTGATTTCTGCACTGCTGAAGTATTGATGGTGATCATGGTGTATTTCAGATTTAATGTAGTCATGGTCCGTCTCTGTCACCACATCCACACACGTCACAGCACCCAAATCCCCATGAATAACTTCCAGGTCAAGTCTTTTGTCCTCCTGAGTCATGATCTCAGTTTCTGCTCCATAATGCAAGTCCCCGACTTGCGTATGGGCTATGACACACTCAGATCCCAGTGTATCGAGACCTGGTGTGTCACAGTCAGTCTCTGACTCAGCCATCAGGACGCACTCCAGCCTGACGACTTCCGTTTTTCCGTTTAAGTGAACTTTAGCGTTGCTCTACGAGCACCGCTTTCTTGCAAAGAAGCTTGAATGGTTGCTTTGTTTGGGCTCAGTCAGGTTTTTGAGTCAGGAGGAGTCCTGCCTGTTGGAAGACATTGATCGTCAAATGCATTTGCATAATAATAAGTGCAGTATTTTAAAATTTACCATAAAAATTTAACCTATCTTGTTTAATAAACATTTAAAGCATGAAAAGATGTTTAAGTATGCAGACACACTCAAATCAGTAAACATAACAAAAAGAATGTAATTCTGCATTGTCCTGTTGACAAGTTGTGTTGGTTCCTATGTTCAAACAAAGTTGGACAAGAACTTAAGTTCTTGCACAGCAAATCCAACATCCTTTTATGGCAGGAAGATGAGTTGTCTTAAACAATAACTGGGAACTGAGCTGCATACATTAGAGCTTGCAACAACTTATTTTACTTTAAAACTTTTAAAACTCTGTCAGTCTCATTTTTGTTTACAAACAAAGCTAGTTAGCAAAAAATGGCTAAGGTTAGCCTATGGATATTTTTGTGTTTTGGCTAACTTGCCACGCTATATATACAGGATTGCAAAGAGTTTACATTCCTAAGTATTCAAACGAAGACATTAACTGCAAAAGAACAATGCATAACTACTACAAACCTATTTAAATGTCTAAAAAACACAACCAAACGAGACCTAATGTTTACATCTTATACCACCTGGTCTGTCAATGTTGGCTAGGTTCGCTGGCTAAATAGCTGCTAGTTAGCTTCTTTGAGCATGCATTATCTGCTAACCAGCTGGCTAACTAGCACCATAGCCAGTTTACATTTAAAATACGCAAATGAAAGTTTGTCATCAATTTGAAAGCTTACTGCGTATGCACACTGTCTTCCTACTGCCGTGTGGTCATATTGAGGAAGGGACGACATCTTCGAGAAAATACGACGGTGGGCATCTTGTGTACCCAGAGCAGTAACAGCTAACTAGCTATAAAATGGCCGCCGCAACTAGCTTCCGCCCTCAGAAGCCATGTAAGCACACACTGAGGCAACACACGACGTGAGCAAACGCAAACAATCTGGGTCATCATTACAGTTCAGTCTGTCAAACCGTGGAAACCGTGATATTACCTCAACACTAAAGAAGGCGCACGGCTTAAGTTAATTGCTAATTAAAACGGCTAACCTCAGACGGCCGCAGTTTGCGAAAGCCCGGGAATGCGCCCTCTTCTTACATAACACATAATGCTTTTCTATTATGGGGCGTCGAAACAAACGTCAAAGGTGTGTTCAGTCTTTTGTGGCTGTATATTTATTTGTGGAAGCAACAACGATGCTATGCGGATGCTATATGCTGGGCTTACCATGCTATATAGTCTTAGCTGATTTTTAGCTGCGTGAAACAACATGGCCTGTAGTCTTGCTAAGCTGCCTCACTAGCGGAACACTAGCCGCCTCCGTCGCCATTGTTATAGAAAACCTGCACACTTCACGACGTCGCTGGCTTCTATATTACATAAAAGATAAAGCCTGCACAACAAATTATTATGTACGTTACATAATAACCCTGACACAAAAATAGCACGCTAATTAGCCAGCTAAGTTCAATAGCAAGGATAATCTTCCGGACACATACAGCGAACGTTCACACATACATGCTGTTTATTTTGAGAAATGTCCAACCTCTTTGTCTTCTGAAGTATCTTTTGGTAAATGCGTTGCTGTGACTCTCAGTGCATTTACCGAAGATCTACTCTTCCGTCTGCACTGCCTCGCTGCGGTTTACACTGTCACCGTTTCTCTGCCCCTCCGCACGTAGCAGAATGGCGCCACTGATCATCTGCCGCCAAGTATGTTTGAGGGCATGTGCAAAAACACAGCGGCGAAGAAACGAGTAAACGAGCGCCCCTGGTGACCTGGAACAAGGCCTCTGCAGTGGCCTACTCTCAACCTTACCCCTCTGAAGTTGTTTACCTTCCCCGAGGGAGTTACCGAATGATTTTTTTTAGGCATGATGGTGGAACTGACAAGTATAAAATATCTGTTATGGCACATTTCATGAATTTGGTACACTTAGGGATCCCATCATTTTTGTTAAGCATCAGAACCACATATCCCATGTCTTCCGCTGAACTACTAGTTTGTTAGATTGTAAATTTTAACATAAAATTAAACTGGCCTGAAAAGTACACCATTTTAAATATTTTGATTATTTTGTTTTATATCAGAGAACCGTCTCCACTGTAACAAACAATTAAAATTATTAACTATTTCAGAGTTTTCACATCATCATTATAATTTATATTTCAATTATAGTACAAAATAGTTGTTTGTTCATTTTAATAACCTGTGTCCCACATTTTTTGTGCACTCATGTTACCATGATTTTCCTCCTATTATAAATGCTGTAACTTTTTAGAGTTAATACTATGAATTTACATCATGTGGACCCTTTGTAGTTTGTACAATATGATAGGAAGACAAGTAAATAATCATAGTTTTTATATAGTATACATATACATATAGTTTTTTATATGTACAGAAATTATAGTGATAACTGAATCAAAAACAAAATAAAATTGAAACCTTTTCATAGAAAGCGGTATTTATGCTGCCATCTATGCTGGAATATTTTTGGTTCAAGTGGTTATATGGTATACCAGACACAAAGCTAAAATTATAGTCAGATAATGCTGATTTTTTAAAAATTCAAGTAGCCTGTTTCAAAATAATACTGCATAATAGCTTGCCTTGCAATGCTGTTTGCCCAGATTATTGTTTTTAAACTCTAAAGGATGGTGGCCCTCCTTAGGAAGGGTTTGAAGCCCAGTGTAGTACTGTTGCCTAAGTCTGTGTTACCACCAGGGTGCGCCTAACCCCTAAAATATTTTAAAATACAGAAAATTATGTTGACAGTTTCTGGATGGAAAGGGGATGCACATAATGCAGTATTGTTAAGTATATTATTAAAAAGAAAGACATGAAATTCTGCTCTCTAAAACAAATTCTATGTTCTGTAAATAGTTTAAAGCTCTAAAACATTTTGTCTTTCTCCAAAAAACAAGAATACAAACCGAACTAGTCACACACTTTTCATTGTCATTCACCTTGTTAGGAAAGTGTTATGGTTGTAGCCTACATTATGCTTGTGCTGTCTTTTATGAACACAGGCTTTGTTCTTGACTAGTGCAGTCTGAATGAAACATGAGACAGTCAGCCATCATTTAATACCTGTCATTCAGTAACACCATCTGTTAAGTTCCTGCCTAAACCTGTAGAGCTTCTCACTTCAGCTCCCTGGTTCAAGTTGCTGGAATCATACTGTCTGTGGTACAGCTCAGACATTTTTAATAATACCATATCCGTTTCCATTGTCTTACTACAAGCCTGGTTCTTAAATATCTCCCTTTATAACAGTTAGCTGGGACTACTACTTTTTGGTTTTGGCAAGTAAAATGTTAGATTAGCTTTAGGCTAACTCATAAATTTTGCATGACCATCATTAACTTTGTTGTTATTCAACCAAGATGCCATTTGTGATATTTTGATGGATTTACGGCGAATTGTACATTGTAAAGAGAACTTTAAGAGAGAAATTATGTGAAGAAATAATTGAAGGGGAATGTCATAATTTATCCTAATTAATTAATTTATATGCATGTTTAAATTAGCCGAGTAAGCTAACAGTAAACACTGGTATACTTCTCATACTTTGGTTGCTGACAAATGTATGTACAAGACTAAGTGTCAGTAGCTATTTTTAATACAAGTATGTATTTTCATATATCTTATGACTAAGTTTGCTTGTTATGACTGTTATTTTAAAATTTTATCCTTCTCAAAGGGATGATGATAATGAAAGCAAAAATATTACGTAAACAATTTTATTTTTTGCCTACTATATATATACATAGGTTTAACTTCAGCAGATATTCACTAATAATAGTCAGACTCTACCTTAACTAAGGACCCGTAATCATCAGTTAAAAAATCAGTAAAACTATTAATCAGTTAAATGGCAAAATGGTAATGTAGGAAGAATATAAAAAACTATGTAAATTTATTTCCTAGTATTTTGGGAAAATATAATTACATTTGTTGAAAAGAATACTGTACATTTTTTACATTTTAGAACTGTTGCCAGTTTCTGAGCTGTTTTGTAATTTGTTTAAACATTCATGACAGGTGTAAGTTTGAGCAGAGAATTCTGAGAATGAATGCTGGTACTCTTGGAGTGGAGCTTTTCAAAGTTCTGCAGGAAACCACGATGCTTCAGTCCTTTGAGTATTGCTGAGTTACTGGAGGTTAAACTCATGTGCGTCCTGCAAATAATCAGTGAAAAAGCAAAATTCTATAATGAAAGCGTCAGTGAAAAGTTCAGATATATACTTCCACATGCAAGTAAATGATAAGTGTTTAAATAAAGGCAACTTTGATTTTTTCAACTGTACAAAGTGTTAGTACTATTAATTTGCTTGCTGTTAGAATACTTCAGGAATTGTACTGACATACAAACAATGAACTTACCTTGGAGAGTCAATTCCACTGTCTGCTGTGTTACTTTGACTCTCTGCAGTTTCTCCTGCACAGACCCCTGTGGGATCATTCAGATTTGCATTGTGGATGCTGCTAGCATCCTCTATTGTACTCTGATCCTTTAATTCAGGGTGACAGATCCAATGGCTGGATTTGCCCTCAGCTTCATCTGCAGACTTGTGTATAGTCTCAGAATCAGAGTCCACCTCGCTTGTGTGACAATAGTCAAAAATGCTGCTTTCCAGGGCTTTAGTGGGTTCATCTTCTACCAAACTGGATTTGTATAGTGTTTTCTCCAGAACCTGGGTATCCTTCTGAAGGAGAGACACAGACTGGTGATTAAAAGACTGCCACCTATATTCATGCTGTCTGTGTGTGGTTAGGCAGGGCTCGTGATGAGTTCTTGATGCATGGCCTTCAATAAAATTGCCATCCCAACCTCCATCCAGGCAGACAGGCTCACGACAGTGAGATGTGCCAGTCTGCGATAAATCACAGTCAAGCTCCCCATTCAGGCAGAGGGAGCTACAGACATCTTCATCTGCCTTCTGATAGATACCCTGTTCATCATCACTGTACACCTCACTCTCAGTCTGACTTGTGTTTCTATCTGAGTTCTGAACATCTAATGGTTGCTGACTGCTTGTTATGTTGTCAGATTGCTTGTGTGAAGACAACAGATCAGGACCGTGATGTAATTCTTCCTTGCTGTTAAGTACATTTAGGGAACGCTGAATTGTGGTTTTGGGCCAAAATAGGGGTGCTTTTGTTGTGTCACATGAATAAGTAGGATAATCTACAACATTATTTTGATCAGAAACACTTCTAAGATCTTCATCATGAAAAGCACTATGTTTAATTTTTCTTACTCTGCCATGTCTGAACTCTCTGCTTCTGACTTTATTCTCTCTCAGCTTGATTTTGTCCTCTATCCTCAAAGTGCTGCTTTGAGGGTAGACAGAGCTGTAATCTCCATGAAGCTCTTTAATTGGTTTAACAATGGAGTCAACAGTCAGTGCTTCTTCATGAAGCTGTTCAGAGGGTGCATCCATTAATGTATAAGATTTCTTCACACCATCAGCTGTTTCTTTGGCCCAGTGAGGATCCCAGGACTTTGACCTGTGGCCTATTCTTTCTCGACGTCCAGTGATTTGATTTTTGGGTTCTCTCCTCCTTTGCTCTTTATGACCAGTATGTGGTTCCATGTCTCTTCTTGGTGACACCAGAAATGGGTTCTCTATTTGTTTCTTGTAAACACATGCTGGATTTATGCTTTCTTCATGGTTGCCTCCAGGTGCATCTGAAACCAGTTCTGATCTGAGGCGAGGCAAAATCTGATCATCTGCCTCTAAATCTTCAGCAAATTGCAGAGTCTTGTTCTTTGATTTCTGCTTCTCTTTGAATAAAGGCCCTCTTCTCTTACTGCGAGCAGTTTTAGGGACAGATTTCCTGCCCCCAGCCCTTGAGGTATGTTGCCTCGGCTTAAATACAAGGGCTTCAGTGGAAATGCCCTTGTCAACAGCTTTTGCTGTGCCCCTTTCAGCTTTTTCCTCAAGCTTCTTCATAAGAACAGTGTGTTTAACTAAATTGTCCACAGTCAGCTCTGGATTGATTCGTTTGATGATGGCATGTTCTAGATCCCTGGGGAGATTATTTAAATCCTCTTCGTCTCTGACAGGCCATTCCTCAGGTGGGAACTGCCCAGAGAACGTGGCATATTCCTTCTTAAGCTTGTTCTCCTTCTTCCCTGTGTTTCGGCGGAACAGGTTAAGGCCAAATTTACGGCCAGCTTTCTCCTTGTCCTTACGGCTGGTGCTGGTTGATTTGCTGATCTCACTAGCCTGGTAATCTGTTGCTGTTGAAGTGGATTGGTGCTGAATGGGGGGCTTGTGTTCTTTTGGCCACTTGAGGCTTTTGCCAGTGCACTCACTAATGCTGGTGGATTGATGGTCTTGGACAGATGGAGGTACATTGGATGGAGAGGTGAAACAGCTACAGGACTTACAGTGGGCCATGCCAGGCATCTCAGCAGTCTCCATGCAGCTCTCGTTGCTTACCAGGTACGTGATAGGAGGAGGCAATGGGGGGTCAATATCTCCAGTACTCCTGTTCCTCTCCCTCACCATGTTGTTGGTAATGAAATATGTTTGAGGAGTGACAACAAAGTAGCCTTCGCCAGTGTGATAAATTTTCCTCTCCTTAATAAGATTACCAAGAGCATTGTAGAGGATATCTTGGGTAGGAATGGTCATACCTAAAAAGAGGGGGTATTGGGGTCAGCAAGGCATTGGTGTGCAAAAATAATACTGGTGTTAAAATAATAATAAATAATATGGTGTGCAAAAACAATAATGCAAAAAAATACTGTGTTACCTGGGTGTGCTTTGATCATGTGATTGATTAATGCTTCCTGGTTTACCACTACCTGATCAGCATTCATGTCGGAAATGACAGAGCACAGTATTTCAGACAGTGGGATGAACTGAGACTGGGAGATCGGTGACATCTGCACTGGGGACAGATCGCCTGTAAAACAATGTATAAACTAAAATCAGACACCATTTCCCAGTCAAGTACAATATATTTTTAAATATACAGTGCACAAAATAAGTCTGTCTATAGCACAGGGCAGTCAGAAGTCTTTTTTTTACAATCAGCATTTACAATCAGCATGTCCCCCTAGGCTATGAGACAGAAAAACAGTACAGTAAAAAGTTTTACATGAAACAGCTCAAATGAGAAGAAATATGCAATTAAATCTCTAATAAAAACTTGTACATTTGCAAAAGCTATTTCATTTGATCCTTCTAAAGACGAGAATGTTTTTAAACCAATGTTTTATCTTTAAATATCTTTGTAGGTTGTTGGGAGATAATACAACACAAAGCCCTCAATGCTTTACGTCCACTGACTGTTTCCTTGTTCCTAAGTATTTAAAATACAGCTTCATTACATTAAAATGATTTGCAAATTTGCAGATGTTACAGTAATATGTCACATGCTGTTTCCATTGTTTTTTTGTTTTCTTTTAATGTCAAGTCCTGTACTGCATGTCATGCCTACAAAGTCTTGATTATTATGGGATGGCTACATTTAATCTTGGATACTCTCCACCACCGACTTTCCACTCTGTTACTGATTAATAGCCAAAATCCAGGTAAGACTCATTCCACACTGAGTTCATCTGTAGCTAATGTTTAGAGGTTTCCCCAAAGTCAAACCCACTCTAGCTTGGAATCACTGGTTGATTCAGAGACATACAGCAGACTGTGGCAAGTAGCAGATCTTTCATTCATATGTTCGTGCTTTCCATCCGACCATCTGCTGCTGGAGGTCTGTTTATATGTGCTTCTCTTAGAAGTCTGTGATCACTAATGAAAATGCTATTATCCTCAAATAATGTAAACATTTGTGGTCCTTACACACGGACCACATAAGTCATTCCCACATGGTGGCAGTATGAGGCCATTTCTACTAAAGCAACTTTAAAAAAATCAAAACAAAAACAACTACTGCTGTCAGACAAATTAATACTGCATTTAAAATATAACTATTAATATATTACTAGGTTTATATAAGAAATCTAAATAAAACAAACATTGTCTTCATGTTATGTTTCTTCCACAAACATTTTACAAGAAATCACTCTGTTTCTGTGGTTGCTGTTTTGTCACATTCGTTTGCTTGTTTCCATTAAATGTCTAAGTCACTGTGTGCTTAGCAACAAATCCATTCAGTTTGGTTGCAGCAGAATGCGCTGAGATAATGTTATGCTGAAACACGCTTTCTTTGCCTCACCATTTTAACTTCTGACATTGTTTTTCATGAGAAAACATCCCGTCTAAGGTCTTAGACAGGAAATCCTCTCAAAGGTCTCTGACCTTATGAATTTTGAGAGGTGTGAGAGGAAAACTGATGAAAGCATAAGATAAATCCATCCTTGTCCTCATTTAACTTCAGGGAAGTGGTCAGAATGTGGGAACAGTGCTTCCTGACGTTGTCCTTGGGAAAAGAAAGCTGCTTGTCACTGTTAAAAAGCATTTACATTACACACAAAATTCTTGAATCTTGACCAAGAAATGTTTTCAGGGTAAGTGTGAGTCTAATTTATCTGATTGGGGCATGTGGTTGTTACTAAGGACACACATACTCTTTGCGTGGAAACACTCAGAGCTGTCACATGAATCCCTTAACTGATACCATGGCAACCATGTCAGTTTTCACAGTTGCAAGGAAGGTGTAATAGAAGAGTTGTAAGTGCAACTTTAATGAGTTATAAAAACTATTTAAACTATAAATTATGGGTGATAGAAATTATAACAAAACAAGACATGAAAATCTAAATGTACCTATTCTTGAATCCTCAAAAAACCTAGAAACCCATTTTTTATCATATTACTCTACAGTTAAGCAGAGCACACAGGTTAAACTAGAACAGGAAACAAAAGCTACAAAACTAAAAAAGAACAAAACAATAAAGAAGAGAATATTATAGCCTAGCAAACATTTAAAATACAAACAGCAAGCATATATTAACAATGCATAACACTTTGCCAGACCTATAAAATATTGACAATATTAAAAAATGATCTTTACCTTTAACCCAATATTGTCAAAATAATCTAGCAAATTATCTTCCTTACTGTCATGTGAGCAGTTTAAGCGTTTTTTTTTTATAATCAACCCCATAAAAAAATTTTCTGCTACTAAAAATAACTACAGTTAAAGAAAATAGTTGCATACAAATTTAGCTGTAAAAAAACAAATGTGTGGCTGTTAGGCTAAAAAAGCCCAAGTCGAGCAACAGCTTAATTATCATTTTAGTTTCTGTTGAAAACAACCTGCAACTATGTGGGCGTCAAACTTCACACAAGGAAACCACAGAGGCAATTAAAGTCTAAGTGCACTGTTGATTTACGCAACCCACATACACACATATAGGATTCATGTGCTTGTACTAATAAATACTTTAATGTGGTTACATGTACTTCTTCTCTTGTCTGTAAGCTTTCAGCATCAATCCTAGATCAAAGTCAAAACACACAAAAACAGCTAATTAGTCTAAGAGTTCACTTAAAAATTAAAAGCAGGTGTGTTGGAGTGCGGTTGGAACTAAACTCTTAAGCAAGGTAGATCTCCATACTGAGAGCCCTAACCTATATTATCATCTTTGGAACATTTAATGGGCTGAAACAACAAAATCAATGTGACTGTGATCCTTTTATATAAGGTGGGAAAGAGAAAATGAATAAAAGGTAATCTGATTACTCCACACATGTAGGCAACATCCTGACCCTGAGGAATGCTGTGCTACATGGGTGGAAAAAATGATATGCTTCTGAAAGCACCCAATGTGTCATGTAATAAAAATAATTGCTAAATTGTCTTGAAATAAGTTTATACTGTTAATCAAAACTTAAGAAGTAATATTACATTCTGGAATGTTGATCAATGCTTTTAACCATTATTTGAGCTGATGGTTTGACAATTAAAATAAAGAAAAATTAAATCCTAATTTTTGGTTTAGATTACAATCATCTCAACACTATATAAAGTGCTGCATTATACAGATGTTGTCTGGGTTTACATTTTTTTTTAACCAAGTCACTCTGTGACTGTGCAAGTTTCGAATGGCCAATTATTTGGAAAACTTTGTAGTTGGTTGTTTTTTGCTTAGCAATAAAAAGCATGTCTGACTGACACCAGAAGGTCAAGAGCTCAACTACCTGATAAAATAGCTCTTGTTCAGACAACTAAGTTCATGGTTCAAGGAAATTAGAGGGAGTGCATACTTAAACATAAACCCACGCCTCCTGAACCATAAATCCTAAATCACAAAAGCCCAGACACAAGTGCGAAATATAACACCCTCTATCATCAATTCTGTAGAAAATAAGGTGTAAAACTCTCAGCCAAAAGATTATGCATGCATGATTAACCATGTATTAAGATTTCACACAGTGGTTTTAATGGAAGAAAGATTCGCAAAAACAAGGCAAAATCAGTTAATCTTTAAAATCAGTTAAAGATTGTTTACCATGTCAAGAGATTAGATAGACACTTCACTGGCCACCGGTTCACTGTTTCTAAGACATCTTACAGTAGCTGAAACTTTTGTCGGACAACCCTACACAGTAAAGCAAAAATGGGTGACCAATCCAATATTTTGATTTTGTAAAAAGGTACAAAAGATCATCGGCAGCACACTGTCCTGTTGTTTTGCAGGGATCTGTGTTCTGCACATAGCCTGTTGTATCAGATTGTTTGTCACTTCCCTGAAATACGACCCATAGGAGCATTTACTAAATTAGTGCCCCACCGCCAGCAGGAGACACCACAGAAATGTTTGCCTTAATCCAATAATGGAACTGCAGACATTGGAGCTTATTTTCCACAAAGTTAGGGTTAGTAGGGGGCTGGGGTACAGAGTGTCAACTTTAAATGAGGTTAGGGTTGATAGAGGGCTGGGTTATAGTCAACTTTAAACACTCTAAAAACAGTAAAACTATCACTCTGTGTGTTTTTGAAGCTTCAAAAAACTTAAAAGTAATCCATATGACCCCAGTTGGTTAATAAACGTCTTCTGAAGCAAAATGATATGTGTATAAAAAAGAAAATGAATTCATATTTAAAATTAATTAATCAATATTTTGAGCATATTAAGCCAATAATTCATCACATATCCATGTAAAGAAACAAATGAGAGCACTATTCAAATATGGAGGCACATCGATAAGTTTAATATTCCAAGACAGAGCTGTGCTTCTGTTTGAATTTAGCACTGTAATCTTTTTCTTTACATCAATATATGACGTATCAATTACATAAACTCTAAATATTTTCATCCACAAATGTATCATTTTGTGTCAAAGATTTTGCTTTATTTGCTGGTGGAGCATTGCATTACAGCAGCACAATGAACACGGGTTTAATCACAGGATCATGTACTAATAAATGTGTACCTTGAATGCATTGTAAGTCACATTCAAAAGCATCTCCCGAATACATAAATGTAAATGTAAGTTTTGCGAATTGTAAATCACTAGCTAGAGGGCGCCAAACTTTAAAACTTAATTATAGGTCTTAATAAGCTGCTAGCAAAAACAACTATTGGGTTGCTTTTGAAGGAGGGCAGTCTCATGTATTCCATTGTGTGTACCACTGAAAAATCTCTTTTCATTGAGCATGATTTCACGTGTCCACTATAGAAAAGACCTCAAGGAATGTAAAAGGTTCATTTTTTTTATTTGCTCTATGAGGTGTTTGGGCATTTCAGGTGTTTTATACTCTTTCTACCAAAAAGTGGAAATAACCACAGTTTACAGCCTTCTTCTAATTAAGATCCACACTGGTAATTTCCACCAGATGAAAACCATTTCCTCTGACAAAGACTGAGCTAGTCAGAGTTTAGTTTTGTCATCCTTATTTAGAGGAATGTCACATAGTGATGGCTGAAGTTAATTTAAACCCCAAACAGCTTTCATGCTAGAAGCTTTGTTACAATATTATGATCACAATCAAGTCAGTACGTGGAAAGGGGTTTGTTCTGAGATCTACCTGAAAGTTTCCACTCACTGTACACCACTTACATCATCTTTGGATAGAAAATACTTTACTTATTATTGGGGTGGAATTAATATATGATACAAGTACTGTCTGTATAATGGCCACTATAATTGCAAACACATTAGCTGCATTATAACAGTTGGAGAGCAGGATAATCGTTTCATTTATTTTTACTGGCCTAGATCTCCACCTGGCTGTGACCTTCATAAATATGTCATTCAGCTCAGATTTCATCATGGTTGACTTCCTGTGTAATGGGAAAAGGATGCTTCAAGCAATGTCCAGAATACTTTTAAACATACATCTGATTCTCAAATAAAGGAAATCCATTCAGCTATATAAACTGTGAGGAAAACATTGAGAGACATTTACATTTTATTCATTTAGTAGACGCTTTTATTTAAAATGATTTACAAATGAAAAAGTATTTACAAACAAGAGAGAGACGTGCTGAAATAACTCTAGACCACTCATGCACATAGAGAAACCCCCACAAATGCATGTATACATGCCCTCACATGTGCTTATAACAAACTTTGAGTTTTTAGGGTGAAAATGAGCAGTGTCTTATGAGCAGTGTTTGGACAGCATGAACTTTGGATTTAAGGATAATTGGTCATTTAAGTCACACAGACTGGGGGGTGGGGCTTGGTGTCAAAGACAAGAGCCCATCTATCTGGCCGTTCTGACAGGGTTGTTTAACAACAGTGGAGAATAAAGGATACAAGATTTAAAGTAGTAAAAGAAGGTCGAGTCAGAAAGACATGGCTTCTTGTGGCAGACTTTGGTTGGGTGTTTATCTCATGAAAACATTACATTTGTTGCTTTCTCTGAAACTTTATCCAGCTTCACCTTTATCTTCCAACACTGGGCATGTACACAGCATATGACTCTTTTATTCTGACCACATGGATTATTTTTCATGCTTAAACTACTAAAACAAACATTTAACAAATAAAAATGTACTTCTGTATAGAGGTTCTGCCTGTGATCATACTCCATGACATTGGTAATTAAATGGTGTAAGCAACTTTTCTCTCTCTCTTTCTCTCTCTTTGCTTTTTGGTTATAAGAAAGCTTTTGTTGGTCTACAAACACATTCTGGCTAAACTGTGCTTCCACTTTTTTTGGTACACACCTGGAAGTGTTGTGGTCAGCACTTACATCTTTAAAGGAATAGACCAGGGAGCGATGACCTTTGGTGCCTTGTTATACAAGATGGCAACTTTCAATGCAGGAGAACCACGGGGTGTTGACCTCAGGATAAAAGAACCCAGCAAGATGCCATGTCCTTGCTATCTTAGAGATGTGCTCTGCATCACACAAACATCTAACAAATCAGGCAGGACCCAGGAACCCCAAAGTACATGTATGTTCAGGTTAGGTCTTAAAGATTTGAGGACAGATTAAATATCACTATTTGTATGTACTATTTCTAGTTAGGCTGTATATAATCTCAATATATCAAACTACACATAATTTCTATCTATAAACTGGCATTGCCAACACAACGTCCTTGCACAGCAATAAAAAGACTATGTTAGGGCACTGAGCAAGAAACAAGGGACACCCGTTTCTAGGAAAAGCTATAAAATTTCCCAGTGGACAGCACATAACTCAGGACTATAGGCTCTGGTGAATGCGTAATAAATTACAGAGACACTGAGGCTGTGCTCATGTCACCAGGGTGAACCTGAGGTCTCTCGAATTTGCATGCAGATGCCTCAATTATCCAAGAGAAACATAAATATAACAAAACTCTTTATAAGTTATGACCATTTACTCTATGTACTGCTCCCAACATTTACTGCCAACAGCAATGTGTGATACAAGCTAAAATATTCCTCAATAACACACTGTACTTCTTTATCTCCACAGATTCTGGGTTTGTTAACATGCACTGCCTGTGGTTGTGATGACAGGAGCAAATGGCGGCTCTTACAGTCTGCTTTATGTTTTTAGAGGGCAAAGCAGATGCAGTGACACCTGGGGCAACAGAAAGCCACACTGTCACAAAAGATCTGTCACCTCAACATGTGACCAATAAAAACAATATTATCTCCCATCAAAACACAAAGCATGAACATTGTACCAACACAAAACTAAGATGTCATATTTTTGGTAGTTAACTACTTCAGCTAAAACTGAGCTGTGAAAATTAAACCAGAGGGAAAGAGAGAGGACTGCTCCAGAGAAATCATATTTCCTGTCATCTGGAAATAATGCACTTATGTTGCACACACACAGTTCTGCCTAAAGCATGTTGAGGTCTCACAGAGAATTGTCGGTCAGGTTAAAAGGCTACCTTATACTGAGAACGGAAATTATGCTGTGGTCCTCTATTATAGCTGTACAGAAACAACAGGGAAACAATCTTGGGACTTCAATGGGCAAACAGTACTGAGTGAGACAATTGGGAGGGGTGTTGGATTACAGCTCTGAAATACAACATTCACGTATTTAGACATAAATGAAGGCAGTTTTGTCAAATAAAATGTTAAACATCCATCTTTAATTAACCAACACAAGGTTCAATAAATTCTCATATTCTCCTATCAGTGCACCATGACACGAAAGGATCAGATGTTGAGTAAACAACTTAAACCTAGAGCCTTCCTAAAACTTCCCTCCCATGCACTCTGGCCTTTGTTCTGCTCAACACCAGGTATATCTGCACTGATGACGATAAGTAAACAATGTTGTAAGCCTTGCATTCGTTGGATCATCAGGCGTTTTCATGAATTAATGAGACAACGATGCAATTACATACATTACATTTAGTGATAGTGATTCCACATTTTTGCACACCCATGTAAACTGACTAATACTGATCACCTACCCAGTGCTTTGATATTGTATCCTCTGGGTGACCTCAGAGCCCTGCGCATCCACGCTTCCCTAAGCACCTCCAAGTTATTGGCATTGCCTTGAACAAGAAGCACGTAGTTCTCCAACCATCCTTGGAAGTGAACTTCAGTCATCGCATTTACGAGACGTTTATTCCAAAAGCTTCGGGAATTCTGCGATTTAAAATCCTCAAACACGTCCTGCCCGCTGTTGTTGGATTCGGTGTGTTTGCTGTCCTCATCCCGACACAGAACAACAGCAAGCGAGGCTGCTGACAGTTGCACCAGTCTTTGCTGTAGAGACATTACTTGCTTTCTTCGAACTAACCGATTAAATAAATATCATTCTAAATATTGCTTGGGCACCAGGACCACATCATTTGGTTGACTTAATCCAACGACTGTAAAACCTCAGATGAACGGGCCACATTCCTAAAATGAAACACTCTGTCCGGTTTGCATGCAATCTTCTGGCTTACTCCGGTGTCTGCGGGCTCCAGGCAACCGCTGTTAAGCGGACTGAAGCAGGGGAGGCGCGCAGCAACTGCTGACCAATGAGAAACGCCCCCTAATTGCAAAGGCGTGGTCGCGTCTAGACTGGCACAGAATGGAAACCGCAGGTAGTAAACAAATAATGTTTGGAAAATATTTGGTTGATTTGTTTTTATCCAGCGTTTTTTTAAGTTTAAAAGTTAATTCATATTGTTTTAAAACTCTTTTTAATATTTACTTTTTTAAAAATCTCTATATAAAAATGAATAATCTATTTAACCTATTAATGTGTGCGAAGTATAAATGTGTCCTTAAACTGACAGAAGAAATACGTAATATTTGGCAACTTCTGTTATATTTTTGTTATTAATTTATAATTTTATCATTATTGTTTTTCTTTCTTAGGTTATTTTGTATGTACTTTTCTTTGTTCTTTAAACCAATTAGAAACAATGAAACCTTTTTTTAAATAAGAAATATCTATTTATATAACCATAATATAAAAAATGACCATTGAAATATGAACACTGAAATATTTTCTGAAATATACCTACCTGTTTAGGTATTACAAATATAATTGCTAAAAGTGACCATTAAGCAAATACTAGACATTAACAATACTAAGTAATGTATCTGCATTTAAATGCATTGTATATCCATTTAAATGCATTGTATATCTTCACTGTTGACATCTGAAATATTGTGAAGAAAAAATATCCAACATATTGGATGACAAAATCAAGCCTGGAGGTCTGGAATAATGACAGACAGATCAAAAGTCATCTAAAAAGTATGTATGACCGTAAGGTTAAGATCTGGCAGTGGAATGCGATATTGCGTTTCCTCTGTATGTAAAGAATGCATTGCCTCTTCCCACCATAAATCATGTTAGAGGGAGACATGCTCAACCACAATTTCTTTAGATGATTGCCATACAACACTTCAAGAGTCCCAATGTTCAATGAATAACATTGTGTTCCAACATACATCTGTATCTAAAGTCAGTCACAGCATCTGGTCTGACCACAGCCACTTTAGCATTAGTCATTTTCTTTGTATATACCTAATTTCGCAAGGTCACTTCGATTTAATGCATCTCTCATTTTGACCAATAATCCCATTGAACTAAGCAAGCATGCACATGATTTTAAGAGTGTATGTGAAAGCATACATTTCATCACATATTAAGAGATTTGGTTTTAGGAAATTGGTTTGCTTTAACAACATAACTCACTGCATGTTGCCATTACACAAAAGAGTAAATATGTTTAAATTGACAGTTGCTTTTATTTTATCAAAAGCAGTTAAAGCTTGTAAAGTGTAAGTTTAGATGTCCACAGGGAAATCACATAGACAAAATGACAGAACTAAAGATCTGGTGACCATAGTTGATCTTCAGATGTTCAAAACAAGTCTAACAATAAACAATGCAAAAATCACTATTAACTTCTCATGTTCAAAACATTTCTCCATTCATTCTCTTACTTCAATAAAAAGTTGCCACTGCTAATCACTTGCATATGACTGTGATTTTGCTTTTTGAACTGAAATGTGACTCCTTCATTACTCTTTTATTATGAGTGCACATGTAAGTACTCTCTCTCCTGCAGTAAACTGGATCAAAGACACCCTTCACTGCTTCCTGTTAAACCTTTATGGTGTGTGTTGATGTGTAAGAGGCAGTCAAAGGTGCCATTAGACATTAGGGAAAATCAGTAAATGGTGCATCAAAATTAGCTTTTAACTGAACAGATGTCTCGTCTGTTCCAAACATTCATTAACTTTGCATCTTAGGTTAAGAATTTTTAACTTTGCTTTAACAGGACAATGAACATCTGGATCTATTCTGAGAGCTTGAGGATCTGCTTTTCAAGTATGTGTGTCTGTCCAGGATCATTTTGGGGTTTTTTTTCTTGCATAATTACACTGAATGGGAAACTGATACATTTTAGTGCTCAAAAACAATCCAGGCTTGGGTATAGATATCAGTTTACTTTAGTAATCTTTGTAAACTTTAGTAATCTTTGATGTTTGTAACATGATAGTGTCACCCAATAAGTTTCTATGACACAAACAACATTTAAACATGATACATCAAAGAACAAATATAAAGCAACAAATATAAAGCTTAGTATAAAGTGATGTGATATATATATAAGTCCTAATTCTATTGTGATGTACTGGTGTGTACTCAGCTATATGATGTATGATAAAGTTTATAGTTGCCTAAAACGTTCTCATAGTGGAGATCTGCAGACAGTAGTCCAATACCACACAAAATAATTCACACAAGTGTCTGAATGTTCACAGTAGAGTGTGAGAAGAGCAGATGACTGTAAACTCAAGTGATAATTGCAGGGTGTACAGCGAGAAGTAAATACACTGCAGGTGCACTTGATTTCTGGTTTGGGAGCTTTACACAGTATATTTAATGACTGAAATGTGTATAATTTATTGTGTTTTCCAGTACAATGACAATACATTTTCTTATTACATCTTTCTCATTTGTTAACATCAGTTTATACATTAAGTATATGCAAACTAACATTAAGCATCATTTTCACTGCACTTATTAGGTTAATGTCTTTAGAAACATAGTAGTGATCATTGTTAATTTATGTTCTTCATACATAACTATTTTATACTTGCATTATTATATATAGTGCAGTTAGTATATATAAACACATCAGTCCACATATATACACATTTTGTTAGGTTAGAAATGGTCAGGAACTCATTTCAGATTTCTGTTCAGTGTCATCTGTCACCTCATTAAGTATTGCCAGCACTGACTTTCATTTGTTTTAATAAAGACTTTACAAAAAAGAACCTCAAATGAAAGGACTGCTGCCCCTCTAAATGCCTTGTAAAAAACAACATCAAACATTGCATGTATTGGAGGTTACTTAGGTGAACGTTGCATGTTAAAGGATCTCCTGCTGTTCCCAGTGACCCTGCACCAGAGTGACTACATCCACGAAGGACATTCTTCCCTTGGACTTCCTGTTTTGTGTTAGTGCCTTTTTACAACAATGAGGGAGATATCCATGTCAGTGCAGTGTGGTATTACATTAATAAAGGTCAGACTTCTTTTTCATACAGTAAGACAGAGCTAAAGACATGTTTATCAGTCAAACATCTGCTTTTGGATTTTTTGCTTTTTTTTAACTGAAAAATTGTAGCAGTGATTAGCAGGAAAGAAGTTGTATTCCTGTGTTTGTTTTCATTCTTGCTTAGTGCATAGATTGAAACTTGCATGCCGGAAAATGTATTGTAAATAACACTGTAGCAATTTCCTTTTATGTTTTGGTAAGGCAAACAGTTTGAAAATTCTGTCATATTGTTCTAAACATCATAAATCAAAGTGTAGCATATGCAAAAAATAAAATATATTAATATATTATATCTTTCAAGCTGTAGCTCAACTGGTAGAGCATTGCGTTAGCAGTGCCAAGGTTGTGTGTTCGATCCCATGGAACACAAGTACTGATAAAAATATATATCTTGAATTCACTGTAAGTGTCTGCCAAACGAATAAATGTATATATATACACAGTACAATATATATGTATATATACATTTATTTACCAGTTGGACTGATCTCACTCACTGATTCAAAGATCTAGTCAGGTTGAGGTGTACCTATGCGAGATGCCTCTCCACCCATGTAAGCGTCTGTGTAATGCCATGTAGACAAAACAGGGGTGTGGTGTTCCCACTGGGAGATGCCAAGAGCCAATTACAAATAACAGCACAGGTTTCTCACACTGTAACCCAGTATTCCTCTGCCTCAAAGCCAGGAAAAAGGATAATTTCCCCAACAACAGCTCCATTTTGCTTGTCCCTGGGGTTGTCAAGCAAAATAAGAACAGCACACAAGTGTTCTTCACATGCTGCCTGGCAGTTCATGGGACTGACAGAAGTAAAGTTGACCATTTGGCCTCTCTCATGTATCAGTACTTTAAAGTATCACATAAGTGTGTGATTTTCACGTTTGTTTGACTTTTATTATGTACAGGCTTCTGGCAAAGATCAAGTGAAGCAATGAGGAAAAGCAGACTCTATACTACATCCCATTTCTGCTTATTAAACCACCAAAGCAGACAAACACTAGTAAAACAACAGTAAACTACTTTATACTAAGGTATGTGAAGTCAGAAAAGTTAATAAGAGGGGGAAGAAATACACATAAAATGCGTCAGCAAACACCCAAATACTTGCATTTCAATATCTGTAGGGCCACAATTATAACACAACCCTTCTCAAATCAATTCCTTTTCCAGGAAGTCACAGCAAAATACAGAAAACAGAGAACTTGTTTTGAAAAACTATCACGAGTGTCTCCAGAGACAACATTCCATTGTCATTATAATTACACCTTTGCACAAGTGACTGGCTGAAGACGGCTAGACGTCAAGCAGTACGGCAATGAAAAGAAGTGATAGTGTGAAGAGGAGGAGCTTGGGGGCTTCACATGGTGTGGGGTCTCCTAAAACAAAGACTACATGCAAAAACAGGGGGAGGGGAAGGAGAATGCCAGTGCAAACACTGTGAACTGAGACATAGATGAGGGGATAATGAGTCTGACTGGAGACAAAGGGGAAACATTAGCCTCTATATGCCACCCAGGAATAGCAGACTAAAGGAGCTTTCCTGAAACAAGGGGCAAATTGGTGGAACACTGAGTGATCAGCACCTTCTTTGATTATTTAAATACACACATTAAAGGCCTTAAAAACATTTGCTGAAAAGTCACCTTTGTCCCGAAATGAGAAAAATGAGAAGACCTCCTTGTTTGGAGAAGCAATTGTTAGATCAAGGCAGAGTTGAAACTTAATCTTCCCACTGATGCAGTTATAACAGATACAACCAGATACACAGATAGAAAACTCTCCATGTAAAAAGAAAAAAAGCTGAATTCAAATAAGCAGATTGTTATGTGGTTTTAGTATAAGAGTTACACAGGCCTTTGCAGCAAAGAGGGTGATTGTCTCATGGCCCTCTGGTGTATGAGCATTACCCAAACTGCAGGGTGAAAGTGGGGGCACAAAGGTCCTCTGTCTGAGAGGAGTGGACCTACCTGCAGTCTCTGGTTTCATAACACTGGCCCGCTCCTACCACAGCTGTCCTACAAAGTAACATTCCGCCATAGTGTCTTTTCAATGTTGCAGTGGAATGCATGGATTAGATTAGAAATAGGAGCTCACTTTAACCTGTAAGGTTGCATTTGTGATGTTGCTTTGGATAAAAGCATGCTTAATGACTAAATGTGATTGGTCTCCAGGTCTCTGAAATCAAGGTGGTCACAGATAGGAATGGAATGTGACAGTACCGGGTTTTGTTAAAGTGTTGGTAGATAGATTAGACTGTAGTAAACTGTCTGTCAGAAGTCCTCATTTGAATTAAGTCACACTGTCAGTGGTTTTGTGTTAAACTAGGCTCAAATGATGCACCAAGCAGAGACATAGTGAGGGTCAGGAGATAGACCTAACTGAAAATAAATGGAAACTGAAACACTCAATATGGCAGCAACAGAAGCCCCATTTTTCCAATTAGTCCTTTTCATTTTCCTTTTTGACAGAGGCAACACTTTACTCATACTGCTCATGTGATTATTCCTCCAGATCAGGAACATGTTGCCATCTACTGGGGAAAAAAACTAAATTGCAAAGTTATTTAAACTCACCCCATACAAAACAAAGTCAGAATTCAAATGTGTGAAATTTAAAATGAAGCACTTTTATTTTATCCTCAACAGGGCAACCGTAAAGTACATCAAGAATAGAAAAATATGCACTTGGCTGTCTTGGGCTCATTTTTACCAAGTTTGGCTCTTTCCCTCAGCAGAAACCACCCATTGTAATTATATCATCATTCTCCCCCTTTGTTGGCTAACAATAAAAAAAGCATAAGAAAAACATGAGAATTCACCATTTTCCAAACAATTCCAGGATAACACACTCTTGGAAAAACAGACTGTATTCAATTCACACTATTCATGAACACTACAAACACTCTGATATTCTATAAAGCACCCAGGATTTGGGTACATGACCCAACTCAACCCATGCATCATTAACAGGGTTACTGGCCTGGTTCATTGCCACGTTCACTCTACCTTAGTAGAATTACACAAAGATCAAGGGACAATGTATTAAGAGATCAGCAGAAGAAAACAGAAGCAGTTGCAAGAGGAATAATCAGGAATCAAGCTGATATGCATGCACTGATTGAGATGCATGCGTACAGGTGATATGGTAGAAAAACAAACCAAAGATACCCAACAAAACATGTATATCAATCACTGTTTGCATCAACAAAACAATACAAGGGATCAAAGGATAAGCTTGTTTCTTGTAGATTCTAATAAAAACAACTATTTTTCTAAAGTGAATTCAATTTAGACATAAATAACACTTTTATTGCTAAATAAACTCTGCTAATAAAAATTCACACATACTGGCACAAGTCATGTATTATTTCAATAAAGAAATGTGCTGATATAGCAAAACATTTAATCTAGTTAATCTAGTTAACATTTTGAAAAAGACCAAATAAAAACTAAATTGTTACCAAATAACACTTTTACATCATTTGAACAAATTAAACATGAGTCTGATAAGTGTTTACAGATGTCAAAGAATTACTGTCAAAGAATTATTCTTAATTATAGAATCATGAGGAGGAAAATGAGCTTACAGTTTCACCCACTGCCATTCAAACTTTGTACATAGAAACAAAAGTAAATCCAAAATTATGTTAAGAATTGTGTTAGTTTCAAGCTTATTTACATATTTAAGTGGGTAAGTGGATTTAGACGTTCATTAATCTGATCCATTAGCTTGAGTTTTTCTGTTCCTGTCTTCTGAAGAATCAACCTGCAACAGGTACAAAACAGAGTTAAACACTGTATGCCTTTATCCTCAGTCACCATTTACTACAGAAGAATGTAGTGATGTCATAGATGAAGTTCATACTTTTGATAAGACACTCTGGAGGCCCTTCATGATGCTGTCAAGGCTGGAGACTGTGCTGTGGAGCTGTTGTTCATAGCTGCCTTTCTGCTGGTCTGAAGACCTCAGGTTGTTCTCTGTCTCTTTGAGATGGTTCTTCGCATCCTCCAGCTCTTTTTCAAGGCTTTGGTTAGCTGCTTCTACCTCTGAAATTCGCTTTGAAACCTCCTCTACAAAACAAAAATAACTGGCAAATTTAATCTGCTATGTTAAAAACAGGTCTGTCACACTTTGACTTATTGTCCTTGATACAAAATAATACAGCAGTTAATAATTTTCAGTTAGATCCCTTTTATTGTAATACTTCTATTACATTTAGTTAATTGTCACGATTTATATATTGCAGTCATAATTTTACAGTACAGGCCTCATGACAAGTATTTTTTAAGCACCATTAGAGACAGCACAAGAATTTTTAAATTAACTATAGAATAAAAAGCTTCTTTGCTTCTTTAAACAAACACCCTGACACCATAATTCAAAGTTTTTGACAGTCAAGCACATTCCAAATTGCTTGTTTAGAAGCAATGGAGTACCACTACAAAGTCTTCACCTGCTGCTACTGTATTTCACCAGTAGGTGGTGCAATCACCTGTGGCTGAAGACCAAGAGCAACACAAAGATAGCAGCCTTCATATCTAACCGTTTGCCACAATGAATCAAGCCATGAGGGCTAATAGCTGCAGATGAAGGCTGTGTTTCAGGACTTAGCATTATCTGCAATTACCAGACGAATTTCCAACTGAATATAAACAACTGAAATTGTGGAAGCTAATTCGTAAATGAACTAAATATTGTCCGCAAGAGTATTATTTAAAAAAAAAAAATTAGAACGGAACTTCCCTGATTATTGTGTGTTTAATAATGGAATTGTGTGTGAAATATTTTCAGTGGAAATGTTCTTTGCTTTAAACATTTAACTGCAGCCCACAACATTTTCTTTTACCTTACTGACATTCTTGCTCCAATACACAGATCAAAGCCAGATGAGTGTGATAATTACCCATTTTAATGTCCTGCTGCATGAGTTTCTGCTCAATTTCCTCTCTGGTTTTCTCACTCTTCTCTAGTTTCTGCATCATGCTACCCACATCCACCATGGCTCCATTGTAGACTATCAGGCTACCTGACTCGCTGCTCTCCTGTGATTGCCGCTTGCCCTTCTGATTGGACAGCAAGGTTTGGTTACCTGTGAGCATACACGCACATACATAGACCATTACTGTACTGCAGGGTGATGGAGGTGTACTCTAGTGTTACAAATAAGCCTTTCAGTTTCAGCTCTCATTATTGCCCACCTAGAAAGTTGTCTATCTGAGCATCAGAGGTCAATGTCGGGCTGGGTTCATCTTTTGGCCGGTCTGTTAGCTTGCGATAGTGGCAGGACTCTCTGATCAACGGTTTGTTCAATAATTTCTTCACCTGAAAAAGTCACACAGTGTAGTAATTAAATTAAATACGTTATCATTGTCTGTGATTTTCTATCCATTTTACGTTAATTAAGAATTAAGTGCTTTTCCAAAAAGCCTTTTTCTTCTTAATGACTGATTTAGGATCTATATGTGAGCTCTCTATGCAAGGAACTTATAACTTCAATGCCTTGTTAAACTTGCTCAGGTCAACACTGAATACTGCAGAGCATTAGCACCTGAGCTCTGGAGAGATGCAAGCCCAATGTGTACATGATCTCCTCCAAGTCCTTCTCTAGAAGATAGCCACAGTGACTCTGGTCGAAGTACACAAATGCCATCAGAAGATCCCTGTTAAACGTAACCATCTGCTTTTTCTTCTCATCCTACAGACAGACGACATCATTACAGCATTACTCCTGCCGTTCCTCAACATACCATTGGAAACATCCTGTGCTGCAATTGAAGATCTGTGTGTTACTCACTTTATCTTTTGATGATCTGTCTTTGGATTTTCGGTCGTCTCTGCGGTCGTCTCTTCTGTCTCTCCCATTGGAATCTTCATCATCTTTATCTGAAGAGCACAAAACAATCAATCAGATAAACTGAAGCCTCCGTTCAAACATCAGATGCATTTGCTTGCAAAACAGTGTGATCTCTACCATCATCATCGTAGTCGTCTGCGTCTTCTGCCTCCATGGGGTCATATTCATCAGCATTGTTGTTGCTGCTTCCATCTTCATTATCATCATCGTCTTTCGATTCGTCTCTCCTAATACCTCTTTCCTTCTCCTCCTCCTGCTCTCAGAACAGAAAATAATGTTGATTGCGTAAGACTTTGTTCAAATAAAAGCTTAAACTTCAAAATGAAATATAAGGTATACAGTGTATGCTGTGATCGTCACAGCTGATAATTATTTTTGTGGTTTGCTGGCACATCAATCACTTGCTGTGGTTTGCTTGTCATTTCTAACAACACCATTGGGAAGTGGCTATATTCGCAGTATATAGCAGCCTCCCACACCTCATTAAAAGGCATTAAAAGGTACTTACTAACTCAAATCACAAAGAATGAGTCTAAATAATCTTTTGTTAGATGTTTTTAGAGCGGTTTCCCCACCTTCCTTTTTTCATCTTCGTCCCTCATTCTCTTTGAAACAGGCTCTCCATTTTCTTCATCCTTCTCCTTCTTTATGTCCCTCCTTTCTGCCTCTTTTTTAGCTTTCTCTTTTTTGTCTTTCCTCTCATCTTTGTTTGGAAGACAAGCGAGCGCTTTGTAGATCCTGTAGCCAAAGTCTCGCTGAAGCATCTCATTGAACAGCTCAGCAAACAAAGACACCTGAAAAGACAAGCAGAAGTTCAGTGCCGTAAATTTGTTTTAGATCATTAGGCATGAAGACAGTCTGAAAACCAATTTTTCAGAATAGTACCACACAAAAACGCTGTCTGTTAAAGTATTAGGTATTTGTGCAAGTATTAAGAAAACCTAAATCATTTTGTCACTAGTTTGGAACATTTCAATTTGGTGCAGCAGAAGCTACACATTTAACCTTTTAAGAGCTCTCCACTCACTGCTGGCAGTGCTCCTCACCTCAAATGAATGCTCCTTATTGTCCTCCAGCCTGTAGTCCAGCAGCACACTCAATGACATGATACTGCAATCAAATTTGCCGTTCTTGGCAGCCCAGTTGGGGTGGACGATAATGGTGGGCTCATCCGGCAAAACGTAACGTCTCTCCCTGCGCTGACGTTCCTGCTCTTCCTGACGCTTTCTTTCCTCCTCCTGAAAACAAATCAATCACTTGTTTTAAAGTGATTGATCAGGAGACCCGCCCATCAGCACCATCCTTTGATGTTTCCTGTCTTACCTCTCTGTCATCCTCCAGTCTGCTGACCTCGTCCTCCTCCACGCTGGGAGGCTCAGGTTTCTCTGGCTCCTTGGACTCCTCCACCTGCTCCTCCACCTTCAGCTGTTTGGTAAGACGAGCGATCAGCTGCGACTTTAATCCTTTAGAACTCAGCGTACGACTCTCCAACTCTTTCCGCAGGTCATTTACCTGTGTGATAAGACAGTTATGGTTACCCATAACTGAAATGTGACCTCTGCATTTAACCCATCCTTCGTGAGGAGGGAACACACACTGCAAGTCGTAAACACACACACCCGGAGCAGTGGGCATCTATCCCTGCAGCGCCCGGGAAGCAATCGGGGGTTAGGTGCCTTGCTCAAAGGCACTTCAGTTGCTACCTGCCAGCGCTGAAATCAAACCAGCAACCTACATTTTAGAGTTTGCTGGCCCCTCTAAACCCCATGAATAAAATGCTAGTTGTGTGGCCAGTGTACTCCAAAAAAATCAAATTGATATTTTCATTATTTCACACTGGCTTGCAAGTGTATTTTTCCTGGGCATCTTACCTTCATGGATTTAGGATCAAGCTTAGCCCAGTGAGTTGGCGTAGTGACTTCCTTCGAATCATCTTCATCTTTATCCTCATCCTCCTACGCATGTAACATGAGAGAAAGAAAAAAGAGGACGAAAGCATTAAAAAGGCCACTCTCAGACCCCACATGAGTTTTTTTTAAACAAAAGTTGATCCAGAAGCAAAGGTCACAACTGTGTCTCATTGTCTCCTCCTACTGAGCTTTTGACTGGGTAAAAAAACAAATATCCACTGCTAGGATACACGGAAGCTCTCTAGCTTTCAGAAACAGATCCATATCCCACTCATCAGCCAATCAATGCCAGTTCTGTGGAATACAAAAAGATTCAATTCAATGACAGTGTGTTTAAAAGATGGATATGGGGGCAGGTGCACTCAAGAGATGATCTTCAAACTCATGTGTGTGGGGACACCCTACGCCTAGTTTATTGCCTTTTGTCATACACTCATTCTAGCTTGTTTTCTTAACCAGCTAGTAAGAACTGTCCTCAGATAAACAAACCTCACTGGAAAAATCACATCCAGTATAGACAATCCAATCTGAGAACAGAGTCAAATAAAATAAAGAGGCAGACAAGAAAATACAAGCTCAGGATATTGAATAAACAGGTAAAACAAAACATTCTAAAAAACACACATTACAAACAACTCACAACTGACCCTCCAGATTCCAGCATTGATTTCCCAAATCTAATTTGCTTCATGCATGAATTGACTTTGGAATTGTGAAATCAGATTTGGAATTAAGCAGGAAATTGAGAGAGCCAACCATTAGATGGCCTTCAGAATTAAATCACCTGATGGCTGTGGTGCTTTATCTAAAGCTGGAAGCTGTTTTACCAGTTGATGCAGGTGTCAAAGTAGAACCTAAGCTTTTCCAGCTCTGTGTGACTGCGCGACAGAGGGAGAGCAGGAGGAAATGAGGTGGAGGATCAGGGATGAGACAGGAATGAGGAAGGGTAGGAAATGGGTTTTGTATGATGCCTGTGATACTTGTCTGTTTCTTTCTGTGTTTTTTGAGTGTTTTGTTTGTCTATTCCTGTGCCTGTGAGAAGCGGAAATGAGAAGAGAGGGATTAGCGTTCAGTGCCTGTTCTCCATCAGCCTCCTTCCGTTCAGCCAAGAGTTTCTCTGCCAGCTGCTCCTTGAGTCCACGGGACAGCTCCTCCCACTCTGAGCGGGTAGGAAGACAATGCCAAACATCCGGGAGAAATAAAACCACTGTCTCCACATGTGCGGGGACTGTCCGCCCTTTGTGAGTCTCCTCAGGGCGGTGATAGCGTATCTCTGCAAAACGATACCTGTCGCAAAGGAAGAAGCGCGTTGGAAAGAAACGTTCTGTGAGACATCACACAAATTCACACACTTCCCCCAACACA
>JAZGTK010001281.1:0-12662 GCA_036877625.1 Ambastaia sidthimunki
ATATTCTGTTTACTAACAGAACCTACACTTATAGACATATAAGGATAGGGTAGAGAGAAAACAATACTGCACTATGCCTGTCAGATTGTTTTTTTCAAACTGGGGCCACAGACGGCAAGCCAGGTGGTAGTGATGGTCTGGCAGAACGGGCCATGCCAACACTCAGGGGGCCCGTTTTATGATACCATGCCAGGACTTTTAATCTGCCCGCATGCGTGGCACCCATTTGCACGCATGTGGTGGCTAGTCCCTTCAGGGCAGTGTATATTAAGCTGGCACGGACAGTAAGTGGGATGACATGACACAAGGACAGCTGCTGAGGGCACGATTGCTTCAGCTTGTTGGGAATTTTGGAGTGTTGCCACTCAGGTTTGAAAGCAGCAGGTAGACTTGATAGAATCTGAATTCTCCTGCTGGGGGAGAACAGCACCGTGGGAGAGAAACTAAGATTGTGGGTGTATATTTGTCTGTGCGCACATGCCTAACATGCGGTTCCTGCTGTGATTGATTTATGTCTACGCGAAGACATGAATTTGATTTGAATTACATGAGTCCCGTGGGACCTCCACAATGCCAAGCCTCCTCCATCCAAACAGCCCATCATTCTTTTGAGTTGGCTTTATCTTTACCATATTGTCAGATAACAGCATTTCCTGCTTCTCAGTACAACTGAAATGTGCTACGAGAGAGCTGGCCAGTGCTGACCTGCTTAATGAAATCACTGGACTGACTTAATTGACTATCTTGTTACGTGAACTCAACCTGTGTGGAATAGAGGCTGTTCTGCCTCTGTTCTCCATTAAACCATTGTTAAAGAAACTAGTAAATAACAATTCTACAATTAATCTGTTTAGCATCATCAAAGATGGGTTATCTTTATCTGAGCCAGAGACAGATAAACAAAACCTATTTCCTGCCTCTCACTACATTAAAGATTCCAATGCTGGCTTACCGGTAAACTCGCTTACAGCAGAAAATCACAAATGTAATTTACTTTCTTAACAAGCTTCTAGTTATATTGTGCATGAGTCATTATGCTAGGAAAAAACAAATGTCTGTGTTTTATCAAAATATATTACATTTGTCCGCCCTCACCTGAGCTGAGCACGCTATTGGATAATGACCCAGCATTAGCCAATAGCGTTAGTCTGTGTTTTAGAAAACTTGCCTTCATGGCCACTTTTCAAAACCAGATATTTCACATTGGATTTTCTATTTAACTCTGAAATATGCCATATTATGGAGGGAAAATGGACACAAAAATTCTACCTCATCATTTATTCGCCCTCATGTTGCTTTAAACCCATGTGTGGAACACATAATTGGATGTCAGGAAGAATGTTAGTGACAGACCGCCTCAGTCCTCATTTACTTTCATTTTATGGAAAAAAAACAACATTCCTAAAAATTTCCACAGAAGAGAAAAAGTCATGAAAGGTTTGAAACAGCAGGAGGGAGAGGAAGTGATGACAGAATTTTAAGTTTTGGGTGCACTGTCTCTTTAAGTACATGCTTTAAATACAAACTACTGAAGATCTTAGCAGTTCAGGATCTGCAGGAGTCTGCTTCAAAAGTGGCTACACATTAGGGGCCAGCTCTATCATTCTGCCTGTAACACACACACAGCGTTGCTGGTGCCAGTAACACTTTTGCTTCGTCAGTAAACAGTCGACCGTCCTTGTCAGTAGGATGTTTATGTTGTTGGCACAGAACCGTGAGGCTGGCAGCGAAGCCCTGTACTTGCTGAGAATGGACCGAAGCGTCCAGAGTCATACAAATAATGACAAAGCAAGGGGAGAATAATTGGTGACACTTTACTAAAGCATTTTATCATGCTGCATCTATTCTGAAGCCGTAAGCACTGAACAGCTCATAGATGCTGTTTGCTGAGCCAAGCATCACTATTGCAGTACTGTTGCTCATTCTTATGATCATTGACTTAAACAAACCTTGAACGGACTACGTATATCGTAGGCACAAAATACTTTAACAACACCCTAACAACCACCAAGAACATCATTGTAACTATATATGCACACATATACAGTAGGTAAGATACTAACGAGAACACTAGCAATGCTTTCTATCCGCAAATGACTGCAAGGGCAAGCAGCTCTGTCAGATGATGGTTTCCAGACATTATATGAAGTTGTGTAGGACATGTGAGAGTGCTTTAATTGAGTTTCACTTACGACACTTACAACTAACCTTTATAACGGGCAATAATGCACTCCATGAATACATCAGTTAGCAAAGCAACAACTTGCTAGCTCTTAGCTCTGTCTATGCAAGGCTACGCATGTCCATAAGAACACAATCAGAAGTCTTTGTCTAGTTCATAGAAGGAACTGTCTGGGGAACCTGAAGAACCCAGAGAGTATTGAAAGCTCACTGAGATAGCACAGGAGGTCTTTACTGACCACACAAGCTCATTCTCTCAAGTGGACTGGAGTAGCTCTGCCGAGCCTGGCAAACCAAACGGGAAATTAGAAAGCAGTGTGGAAGAGAGCTATTTAATAAAAGAGAAGATCACAAGAGCCTTAGCGTGATTTCACACAAAAGCTTCTGGTGGCACCTAAGTCAGTTGTGTACTTCGAAATGATTCACAATTGCTATGAAAGCAATCTTGATGAAGTGAAGTGACATGCAGGCCACCTATGGTGACCTATACCTGAAATTTGTCCTCTGCGTCTAATCCACCCAGTTAGAGCACACTGGAGCAGTGAATTGTGAACACACACACTGCAAACCGTGAAAACAATTAGAAGTAAGCCAGAAAGGAGACACATTTTATGACGTGATGTTCCTATTATAGTATGAAACATATTTTGATGCTCTCAAGTGTATCTATGAAAACCCACAAATTGAATCCCACAAATGTAATGCCAATTTTTGTACTAATTAATGTAATGACCAATGTATATATATTGCATATATATATATATACTTGCATATTGCATATATATAAAAACGGTCACAATGTAAATAATGGTGCCTAAAAGGCCTTTATACACACACACACACACACACACATGTGACCTTAAAAAATTCAGGTCCTGCAGTCCTCACAAAGAAAGAGGGAGAAGAAGAACTGATTTATCTTTATAGTGAATGAAGTGACCTCCTATTTTCCCTCCTATGACCCCCGTCTCATCCCCTCTCTCTCTCTTCCTTAAGATGACATGTGATCTCAGTCAAGCCGATAAAAGGATGAGATGGGCTATCATACATTCCTACACAAATCTGCTGTAATCCACATACTGTTGTTATTTTGCTCTCCTTTAATCTTTATTCTCTGTCTTTTCTTCTCATCCTCCTCACATACTTCCTCCTCTTTCAGTTTGATAGCGGCCACATTGAGATGAAAGAAACCAGAAAAAAAACAGACACAAAGGATCACAAACAAACCGCCTCCCTCACTTTCTTCTTCTGTCTGTCTATCTCGCCCACTGCAGTAGATCCATCAGCTCCTGTCTTGGGTGGTGGCCACTGTCACAGGTCGGGTGTTGCAAATGCATTACATCAGATAAAAAGGCTGCCAAATCCCAGGCCTGCCGCCCCATTAGAGATGAACAGATGAGAAAGGGGGATTACACCCTCCTTATTAAGACCAACAGAACGAGAACCAGTACAACCATATGTGTCATGACTATTGTAATCGCATTTGGTTAGAGTGAGATGCTGAGCGTGGCAAAAGAACAGGAAAATATAAAGAAAAAATAGAGACAGCCATATCTGATGGTATAACATCTGTCAGGGCCCAAACAAAGGTCTATCACACAGCATACAATAATACCCTGTAATGCCAGGGAGTTTGTATCCCATAGTGCACTCTGACAGGACTGTTGTTGTTTTTCTTTGTGTTCGAACCAATACAGCTGACAGGAAGGCCAAGCAAATGCAAAGAGACTCACATATTTCAGCCTTAGTTATGTTTCTCTTGCTGTTTTTCTGTCCTTTCATATTTAATATGCTTCAGAGGCTTCTCGTTGATGTTGCGTTGCAATGTTGCAATCATTAGAGCAGCGATGGAGATCAAACGATGCACAAAGTCAGACAACATTACCCTCTGTAAACCCATCCAGAAAATCCAGACACACACACACATGCAAATATAAATAAAAATCTGTCCTTTCTAGACCTTAAAGTAACAGTCTGCCCCCAAAATAAAATTTCTGTCACGGTATACAAAACCTTTGCTTGTTCTAAACATGTATGGAACACAAAAGAAGAATTTTTTACTTTAACAAACCTTGTGTTTTATTTTTATCCTTATATGTGGCTTGACAGCCTTTGGTCACTATGTAAAAATTCTAAAAAATAAATTACCTTTTGAGTTCCAAGGACAAGAAAACACAGACAAGTTCAGAAGGACGTGAGGTTGAGCTCATAACAGAACTTCATGACTGCTGGGTGAAGTATTCCTCCAACAACCTCTGTGTAAACTCTATTTTCCTGTAGCCCCAGCAGGGGCAGCACACAGAGACTCAACTCTCGAGACAGCCCTGCTGTGAGCGGTAAAAGGGTGTGTCAGAGCTGTCGGCATGAGAGGAGAGCTTTGATAGGATGAACACAAAGCTTGTCAGAGTCTGCAGCCATTCATAGGTTCCGTAGCAGGAGAAGCAAGGAGATGCTGTCTGCTACTTGTAATGGATCTACCTTTCAGCCTGACAAATAGAATACACAGTTACAACATAGAGGAAGACGCACTCTGACAGCACAGGGATTTTAGGGAGGGCAACTGTGACTTAAATTTTCTACAGCTGTTGTATTCAAGCTAAATCAATGGAGACGTCAGGATATACTGTACGGTGCAAAAGTCTGCAATCCATATGAACTGCAAGAACATCTACAAGATCCTTAAAGCAACCAACCTAGGAACTACAGTGCAGTGAAAAGTTTTCAGCATTTATAAAAACTGCAATAAAGTGAGAATGTTTAAAGTGAAACTGAAAAAAAAAAACATTAACAGGTTTTATCAATTAACTTCTTTTAACTTAATTAAATCAATATTTGGTATGAACACGTTTTTCAATTAAAACAGATTTTGACCTTGATACACAGTTTTAAAAGTAGCTTTGCAGGTAGCATGGATTTGTTCTCAGTTATTTCTCTCTGTGTAATCCCACACTGACTTCTCAATGATGAGATCAGATCTGTGTGGGCTGTAACTTCTGTTGTAGGACTCGTTGTTGTAAATGATGTGGGTGATTTCATTCAAACAGTTCTCATTTGTGGAACTTACAGTATAACACACATAAATACAAAAATATGAATATAAGATTACAAAAACGTGAATTGGTACACAGCCAAGATTAATTACATTGAATATGTTATGTATCATACCTTGATTTGGTTGTCCAATGGATTGAAAACATGTAAAAGAAGGAGAGAAAAAAACAACATTAGCACATAATATCAAACATATTTTTTTTTTTTGACATTCAAGTCTGCACACATCATTACACCACACAGCAATCATTACATTACATACTCCAGCTCAAACCCGCAGTGAATACATTAATATCTTTCCTTTACAAAGGCATCACACTGTTTTATATGACTCCTGTCAAAGCAAGCTATCTGTGCTTAATTCCACTCTTAAAAAAAGCCAGCGTTTAATTAAATTTAACCCAGTCAGTCCCTATTAATTCGCATTGTGGCGATTGAGCTACGGCCCCTTTTGTACGTCCGGGGCCCAGATGTCTCCCCACAGTCCCATTTTTACTAATGCCACTGCATTTAGATCACCCGATGCACCCCCCGGCTTTTCAGAATCCATTGAAAATCGCCTCTCCTGGCCGCGTCTCTCCTTCATAGATCACAGAGATGTCCTCGAGATAGCACCCTTCGGCTGCCAAGACTCCCAGCTCAAATAACTCTCCCTGATAGCTATTCCTACACCAGTTGCATTAAATATCTGTCCCTGGTACACACACAAACAGGTACACATTCAAGAACTGATACACAGCTAATCTCTGGTGACGAATTGCCAAGGCAAACTGTGTGTGCAAAAAGAAACAAAACATAAAACTAACATTTACCAATGACTCCAGCTGCTTGTCCACTTTCAGCACAACATCAGACATTTCATTATGCTACAAGAAAGTTTCGCTCAAGGCAAGAGGGAAGAAAAATGACTCGGTCAGGCTTGGTGATACAACCTTTTACACAGCCAACAGATGTGAATGTGGAACATTTCTGATAATACAAGCCTGAAGGGACGAGATACGAACCTGCACCCAACATATACATGCTCACACAAAAGCCAACACAGTGTTGAACGTAAACTAGTGTCTGTTTGCCTGTTTCTCTCTTACCCTGCCATGTTTTAATACACTTGCACTTGCTCTTCTATGTTAGGAGAACTCACAATTGACAGCTGTTTGAAGGATTCTTTGTCAGTTTTTTTAACTACAGAGAGGGGCACAGTGAGACTCCAGTATGAGTCTGTGTGAGTGCCAACCACATCAGACTGACGATCAAACTGCATCCTCCAGCTCTAAAGAGTCCTACAACACCACAAAAGCAGAAGTCTGTCTGATTACTTGCATCAAAAAGATCATTTCAAGCAGATCTATTATCTGATGTGCCTGGGGATTTGGACAGGAACCAACTTCTTTTCGCCCCCATTTTGGCATAAAGATCTGAGATTGAAAGTGATTTATAATCTATGCTTATTAGCTTCAAAAACAGGAGAGTCAGTGATACAGGACAAACTGCAGATAACAGACTCAAGGATCAATGAAGAACTAGACTTTGATTATTGACACAAAGTCTAGTCCACTCTGCAGCTTATTCTGGCCAAGAACCTCCCACTTTTGCAGGAACAGACGATTAACACAAAAAGCAACCAACCACAGTTTGTTTCTAAATTATGGTTTAACTAAAACAGGTAATGCCACAATAATTTGCCAGTGTAGTAAAAACTATAATTTTGGCACCAGTCTCTGCAACTGTCCTTCAAACAACACTGATTAACTAGCATCATATGTATGTTGACTTGCTGCTCAGAACATCTGACTACGCAAAAGTAAAAAGTACAGATCATTTCAGTGACAGAAAACTAAAAAAGCAATATACATATCTGCCCCAAAACATCTAGATTATTTGCTACTGTGCAAAAACAAAACTCTGAATACTTTTCAAATATTGATTCCACAAACCTTCAGCAAATCCAGAAATAAGCTCTTTCTTCAAAGCATTTATAATATCATTCTGGTACTTTTTAAACACAGTTTGGGGTCCTGGGAGACTTATTAAACCTGTGCACCCTGAAGTTGCATAGCAGCCGGGCAATCTGATTGGATTGTTCCTGCCATTATACTGTGTAATATGTTCTGTGCAATAACACCAAGCACACTGGCAGATGAAATGCTTTGGAGCCAAAAGTGTTCCTAGGAAGGTCGCAGCAAAGTTATTTCAGCCACTTAGTTTGGGTTAATTAAGGCAGGTCTTCTCTCTCCAAGGGAGAAACTTTTTAATTAAGGAAATAGCAACGACGTCTACAGGAGGTCCACTGAGCTATGAACAATACAAAGGTAGAACACAGCTTGATGCAAAAATGCTGTAGAAAGACAAAACAAAAGAAAGGCTTACATATTGCTTACATATTTGCCTGCGCGGATTACCGGGGCAGCTAGCTCGCACTTTACAAGATTTCTTGCAAGTATTAAATGAGGATTAAGCTCTGTTTACTGTATTTGCCACCGTTGGTGAACTGTGGATAGAAAAAACAATGATGTTTTTTCTACTGAAAGACCTGGAGTCAAAAGAAAGTAGCTTTCTGTTCCACCTGAAAATTACATGCATTTTAGCCTGTTATTGCCATGAGTTGAGGCAAAAAAAAACATAACCTCAAACATCCTGCTAATGAGTGCGTAATGTAGCATGTGATGCTTAAAGCTAGAAAGGCAACAGTAAATATGATGGCAAGGACAAATTATACATGTTTTATGCATGTAGTTTTGTCATTTCACCTTAATTTGATTTTTACAAAACGTATCTTAAAAACAGACAATCTGTGCAATGTTCAAGACTGTGAAATACTATCTTGACATAGATATGACATAAATCACATTAATTAAATATAATCAGATCCTTATATGAGAAATTTCAAATGTTCAGACAAGGATTCCAATAAATCATCTCTAAATATTCTCTAGAGCTGAGCATCTCGTATCTCCTAATCACTAAGATTGCCTACGTTTTTTTTTCCTAACCCAGTCTTCACACATTAAAAACTGCAAATCATGCATGGAGCATGTGACTGAGCAGGACCTATCAGAGAGCTCCATTTTCAGGCTAGCCTTTGTCTGCATGTAAATGATGACTTAATGAATTTTTAGCCTCAGCAAACAGAAATTAAGCCATACCTTATGCAGCATGTCTTGGATAATTGTGCAAAGACTCATTCAGTCAAGTGACAAATTGACACTCAGCAATGTGAATCAATGAGCATGCATCTTTATCAGGGAACTGGGGGGTTGTTAATCCATTTGCAGTCAGAATGGGTGGCCGGACATGCCCGGGGAGGATCTATTTGGCTATTAATCTGACCTTCAGATGTAACGAAGGGACAGTGCGCTTCTATTGGCTTTTAATTACCTGTTTGAGAAAGTCCATTTCTATGAGAATTGATTCTACATTAAGCTCTCTCTTTTCCAAACACAAGGGGGTAAGAGGTGGCACACCACACATAGCTTCATTAAAAAGATAAAAAGGTTTTATCTTTCACTCTAATTTTCTGCCTCTTTTGAAGGGGAGATAATATTATAACTGGTGTGAGATGCAGAGATGAGAAACAGATGCATTAATACAACAGACACCAAGAGACCCTTTTGCATGTGAAAATTAAACAAATACTGACTGTAATCTTCCTGCATGGCTGCAATTTTCCCGTAGTGATTTCCCCTCAGCATTTGCTCTGTCTGTTTTATTTGACTGATATTTCAATGCAAGCTATAATGCCATAGAAACACAACATCTAAATTCTACTGACATTTTCAGACTGATCCCCAACCTTCTGGCCTAACGGTCATTGAGAATTACAAGAGATTATCACACCTATTTACATCCAAATAAACTGAACACCTTTCCTAAGATGTGGGAACTAAAGCCAGCCAATCTAGCTTCCAGAATCAGAGCTGTGATTGGCCCCAGGGCAAAACTCCAGAAAGAAAACCTACAATGCATGCCAGAACACAATGCCATAATAGCTACACACTTGCCAAGGTGCCACTATTTGTCAATGTGCATTAACCTGCCTTGTGGATCTGGTTTTGGCATCACACAGTGCTATTGGGCATTCGTTTGAGCTCAATAGCTATTTGGGCAACAGCGTCACCTGTTCTGTGGAGATTGATTTAGTTTTAGAGCCAAGAAATGTTACACTAGCATCCTTCATGTCTATGTATTACATTATACAATGATTAAGAATTAGATAATGTAACAAAAATTCAAGCAATGTATTACATTCAACTCTGAGTTTTAATATAATCCAGATTTGACTTTAAACTACAATGAAACATATTTGTCAAAATGGGAAGCCCTTAGTAAAGTCACATTGGTCTAAAATCTTCCACATAGCTGTACCTGAAATATCCAATATATTCCGATCGATTCTGGTTTCGTCACTTCATACTAGAGGAGTGAATGATTTGTTGCCCCTTGATACGGTTCAAATCAATTCATGGGGTTGCAATTCAATTCAAAATCAATTTTTATTATGTTGCATTTTAAAGAGCTTGGTTTGCTTTATTGTATTATCTGGCAACCCCTCACCTGGCGCCTTAATTAACACAGGGAGGAGTTCAAAGGATGCAAACTAAATAGTAGCTTCTGTTAGTGTCAACTGGTCAGAAGTTATTTAATAGTTTAAATTATACACACCCTGTAACCGCAATATAATTTTACTTCATCCCCGTGTGTGTTTTTGCATCATTAAATTGTGATCAGTATATCAAGGTGAGAGATGTGTGGAACCCAATGAAGCGATCAGTAGCCAATCGTCTGGAGCTAATTTGCTGTTAAATTTTCAATATTTAATGAATTAGCCTCAGATACAGGATATGTCCATTTGCTTTTGGACATACCCTGCAATACAAAGATGTATTGTTCGTTAAATGCTTTTTTTTTGTCTAAAAAGTAAAAGGCAGCGAGAAAAGCTTGACGTGCTTTTAACTATACCTTATGGCTTTTTTATTTTCTATTCAGTTAATATAGGAAGTTTAGTTGTTAAGCAAGCTTCATCCATGAGGCTTTCAAGTGAAGGAACACACACACAGGGGAAGCCAATGTGCTCTCTGAACTGCCCAGGTGCTCTTTCATTTGACTGCCACTTTCTTCATTCTGACAGCATTTTATTAACATCCATTGAACAAAATTGGTATTTAAAATTTGAGAATCAATTGAAATTTGTAGATGGAAATGTGGTTCATATGATTTCCTCATCCATTTTTCATACAGTGAATTAACTTAAACTCATTGCGTCATGAGGAAAACCTTTATCACTTCACTTTATCACCACATGTCATGTCAAGATGTTCCTTAGGAAACAATTGTCACTCTCCCACGTTCCAAATTGCTGCTTTCAGAGCACTAAACACACAAAAATATAACACGACAATGAGTGAAAAAAAAACATCTAAATCCTTAAATTACTCAGTGTCTTCGAGGCCTTTAGGTTGAACCACATTTTCCAGATAGTGACAGTGAGTATTTGAGCACTTTGAATGCTGACATTTAGAGAAAAGAGGCAGTTTAACACTATTTTTTTTCTCCCGGCAGTGGTCGGCACAGTAATTTACTCCTCTGAGGCAGAAGTAGAGAAGGTAAATAGAAAGTGTGAAAATGGAAAGAGCCAGTCACCTGGTAAACTAGTGATTGACAGTGACCCGCTGTTTCTGAGGTTACAATTTCAATCCGCCTCTTATTTTTCCTACAATAACGGTAATGGAGGGAAAAGTATGACAAAAGATAGATGGTAAAAAGGGAGAGGAACGTTTCTGTTTTCTGATGAGAATAATAGAAAACGTGTGCTATTCTTAAGAATTGTCACCTTAAAGGAACAGTTCACTGAAAAATGAAAATTCTGTCATGTCATTTTAACCAGATATGCTGCATTTTTTTTCTTTCTGTGGAACACAAACAGAAATTTTAGAAGAATCGTTACACAGGTGTTGTTGTACAATGACTAGTACACTAGGACACACACAAAAACGCCACAAAAGTGGTCCAAACAACAGCTTTGTGACTCAGAATCATTATTCGCTGAAAGTCTTTCGCCAAAGACTGTATTTAACTGTACTTGTGTCCTACAAAAAACTGTGTTCCACAAAAAAGACAAGCATATGGATTCAAAAGGATGAGTTTGAGCAAACAATGACAGTACTTCTATCTTTAGGTAAAATATTCCTTTAAAAGAAAGAGCAGAAAGGATCTGTGTAAAACAATATCTCAATGCTCAAGTGTTGTTGAAAAACTGACGTGCTTGACGCAGCATTTGAACTGTCTTGATGAAACTCTAAATGAAAGGTGAAAGTGAAAAAGCTTATCAGACGTGTTGTTAACTACATTTCACAGAGCTTTAAATCTATCTGATCACTTTTGACTTGAAGTGCTGTTGAGTTAATCTTACTCTAATTAAACATGCACTCGTCTGCCCCGCTGATGCTTTTAAAATCTCTCATGAATACAACGTCTCAGCATAAAATGACAACAGACATTAGAATCATGGTCACGCTTTACCTAAGGGACAAAAAACAGGTATCTCTTCCTTTGTGTGTGTGTGTGCAGATGTGTAATGCTTCTTTCATAGAGGCACTATCATTTATCCTGGCTCAACTAATGCCCAAAGCAAGACATGGCCAAAGACATTCTGGTAACACTTTATTTTAAATATAGTAATAACAATTAATGCACAATTACATGCAACCAAACCTAAACCAAACCACAATTCTATAGTAAGCACATGTTGTTAATTAATATTACTCAGTACTTAATGTATAGTTACTGTAAAAACACTGTAAATAAAGTGTAACCAAATTAAGGCTGTTATATGGAATTTTATATTGGTTGGTACATAACTGTTTATAATGCAAGAGGGCCTGGGTTAAGATCCCAAACTCCTTGTATACAATTTATACTGGACTGTAATCATAACCCATTTTTATGGCATTAAAAAAATGTTACACAGAAAAAAGATGAGTAGATGATGACAGAATTATATTAGTTTATTATCTATTATTAGCAAATTATCTATTATAGATTACAGATTAGGATTTATAGTTTGAGTGTGTGTGATGCTTCAGTGTGTGCCTGTTCGGTTACCACCTTTTTGATCAAAGAAAACCTTTTATAGCTGAGGTCAAAAACACAAGCATGTTCTGGAAAGTTCTCTAACCAAATTCTCTTTTTAGCTTTAAGAATTCCGTTTATTCTGAGGTAACATGAAATAATGAAGACGTAGCAGAGACAGATGTACAAGAAAACACAAGATGAGAGCAGAATGTAACCAGTTCTGCTGATATGACAGCCAGCTACAGAATTTAAAAGTAACTCTGTTTGAAACAAAGTGCAAAATCTTGCATCAATCAAAATCTGGTTCAGAGACACATTTTACATGTGTCAACATTTAACATGTTCTGAAAAACACAGATCAA
>JAZGTK010001281.1:12731-42407 GCA_036877625.1 Ambastaia sidthimunki
ACACACACACACACACACACAAGATTGAGGCTGTAGGCCAGGATGGATTTAAAATGTCTCCTGCATTTCTCATCCTGAACTCAATTATAGCTTACAAGGGATGAAATCCCCTGTTAATTGCTGCCTTTCCACATGATGGGAAACATTTTCAGCTTTTAATTCCCGGGCCATGTGTATGTCATTCCACATATATTGACTTCATCAAATATTTGACGTTTTGACAAATTTATTCAACTCATTTCGGACTGTTAAAAGCAACAGATATGTTAACGACAATAGCAACTGGGTTCGGTTTTTCATTTTAAAGCTGACGCATTAGGTCATTTCTGGGCAAAAGATGGGGGGGATGCTTTTTTCAAATTACAGACTAAATTTACTTTTTTAACATTGAACTGTAAAATAAATTGTCCTATCAATCTTTAAATTTAAAATTAAAATGTCAAATAAATGGCCCAATTAAATTACCACCTGTAGTTTTTGCGGCCAATTGTGAGTAGTCATCATACATTAGGCATTTGCTGATACTAATATTAATTTCCTGAATTCACGTTACATTTTCTGTCACACCAGCACCGCACCTGTGATTTCTGAAGTGAGAAAGTCTTACTGCTCAATCCACTGCAGAGGCAGAAAACCTTAAAATGATGCCATCGAATGGCGTCATCATTTTCTACTTGTCAGTCCAATCCATCTCAAAAGTGTGACAAGCAGCTTTCGTAGAAGTGAAAGTAAAATTGAGCTCAGATTCACCTAAAACGTGCAAGTAGAATTTGCAGTTTCTGACATTTCTCAAGTGTTTTTTGAAAATTGGCTTGCGTGGAGAGTAACCTGACCTGGCAAATCATGCTATAAATACAAGACTGTCTATCACAATTTTATATCATTGTGAAAGTTGTTCTGAAATGGGTACTAATTGTTACAATGTGCAATTTTCAAAATTTTCAAATTTCAAAGTGTACCAAAATGTGTTAAAGTCACGTGATTAAACTGTTCTCTGAGGTCAGAGTTAATCTGCATATGGTGCACTCACCGGTCACCCCTTAGCTCCTGTGGTTTCTTGTTGCTTTTTAATAACTGTTAGTATATTGATTTATTAATTAAAGTGGAAATCAGGATTCTTGCAATGGGTCTGTTTCAGAGAAGAGCACACTACTGCCTCGTATTGCCTTGGGGTAACATATATTATTTAAACCAGTTACTTAGTTAACAATTTTTTAACATGCATGGTTATGTAATTTTTTTGTGTTATAGTTATTTGTGTAAGAGTGCAACCTCAATCATGCAGTAAGTCAGGCATGCAACCACAACATAAAAAAAATCTTGCACAATACATATTGAGAATGACTTTAAAATAACTGCAGAAATAAACAAACCTCCAAGACTTAATTTTTCAGAGGATTACTTCCCTCTTTTTTCTTTATGTGAAAAGCTCAGCAGAACTGAACGCGGTTCTTTGTGTTGAGCCTGATGATGTCTGAAGGTGATGAACACTTCTGCTGTTCTCATCAAGTATTTGACAATTAGAGAAATAGAATGTTGAGGAAACAGGGTTGAAATATGGAAAGTATTTATGAATAAATGCATTTCAATGAATTTATAATTTTATGCAGAGAGGAGCTGAGCTGATCTCGAGCATCTTTGTGTGCTTCCAAAATTAGAAGAACAAAACAAGCAGATACTGTACAGCTAAAGCAACACAATGAAAATCAAATGTGCATTTTTACCTGATTTGAAATAAAGTACTTTTGTTGGATTCTTTTATATTAAACACATTTTGGGATTTTAATAAAACCAGTAAATGTATATATTATCACATCATCACAGCTTCATATCACTTACAAATGCAACTGATTGGAAAAAATGGGTTACAAACAGCATCTCACATAGACTTTAAGTACTGATCTAAAACCAGCTGATTGCTCTTCAGCCATTATGTTATGCACAGAGACAATGAACTGTTTCTGAACTTCGTCCTTGAAATCTGTCTAACTAGGGCCAACACATGGAGTGAAGAGTCAGCTTTCCGTGTTCCATAAGTGGACTTGACCGTTCTAGCAGTGAGCGTCTGATCTCTCTTCTCCAGAAGTGACAGCCCACTCAAGGGTGATGAGGTAGGATTACACCATAATCCCACTCTCAAGACCCACCGAGTTGAAGTAGGTCACCTGTGGTGGGACAGATTACAGTTTTAATCTGACACAGAGGGCCGTGGTGAGAACCTAGGAGAACAAAGGGGTCAAGGCCGGTTAGCAAAACCATGTCTGCCCCTGCTGGATGATCCTGCAAGTACATCATCCTGCATATTTCCTCATCTAAAGGCTAATCCTTTATGAAACAGTAAGTGTTTAGTCAGTCCACATTTTAAAGGATTTCTAAAAGTTTAAAAATAGGCCAATCAGCATGTTTATTTATTTACTTATCTATGCTTCCAAAGTGAATAGTCACATGACATACAGTTCTGGTGATTGGCTCAGGTGTGATGAAAGGGTTCATTTCCTGAGCTCTAGCTTCAGGCATAACAGATCGTCTTGGTAATAGCTGACACACATTCTTGCATCAGTAGCAGTTTCTTTACTTTCTCGCAGTATGTGGTATAACATTCTTGTGCACATGCATCTGCTACGTATAAACTACAGAGATTAAATACACGTAACAAGCAGGCTAAACACCAGGGGTTCTGAGCAGGTTGTATGCATGTAGCGAGTTAAAATAAAAAATACTAAAATCAAATGATTTTCATGTACGAACACTACAGTAAAATCTTCAGTTTCCACAGTTTACCTACAGGGCCACGACAAAATAAATTATGCTTTAGCCGAGATGTGAAGAAATGTGAAGCAAAACTAGATGTAGCAAAATAATACAAGGACAATAAATAGACAGCAGATCTTTCTATTTTACTGTCCCCACTTTTCGCAACTACAATAATCGTTAATGGAATCAAGCAACTGGAATTGATAAGTGTAAAGTGAAATCAGAATCATTAAATTCCATACGAATGCCATCCCCAGTGAACCGTCTGTTGCCCAGACACACGCACAAACACTCACACCACCTAATGTCCTTGTCATATGATCCCAATCCTGTTGCTGTAATCCTACTGTGATAATGCTATTGTTTTTTTGTCTGATTAGGTGGGGATCATGTGGGGATCAGTGACATCACTGCATCAGGTTTATTAATACCCCTTGTTTGTCCTTTTAGTAAATAAGCACTCACTGGATTAACATACAGATAAGGTCACATGACCGCAGCAGCATTATCCTTTATTGAATTGGGAAAAGAGCTACAGCACATTGGAAGAAATGCACACACTGCTGATTAGAACACACAACACAAGGCATCCATGCAGAGAGCAGATTAATTAACGGACAAACAGGTTTTATCGATTTCTCAGTGACATTGCAGTAGAGCAGAGAGAGCGAGGGTTATCACCTCCCTCGCTCATACAGTTCTGAACCGCTGCCATCTTGTGCATTCATTAAAGCAACCCGCAAGCCTTTCCCCCAAATCACTACCATGTGGTAGTTATTCCACACTACTCAAAAACATTTTATATGCAAAATCCATGACTGGATGTGAAAACCTGCCAAATGTTCCAAATGTATTTAAGCTTTTATTTTGCAGAGCAACCCAAGCAGAACTGTGATCCGTTGATTGTGATAAACTGAATGCTAGATTTTATTAAACTCAATATGAAACACTGCTCGCAACCCATTTAACTTCCACAATCACATTTTACTTATATAATCACGAATCACTTTCCAATGAATAAAATCAAGTCATGTCCTACGTTTCCTCTGTTGAATATCCTTCATCAGAACATCAGATTACAGAACTAAAATAGGTTGCAAATGACATTTCATGTTGACTGTTCTAAAATCGCCTGTTTCCACCCTAGTGTGCATTAAAAAAGTAAACAGGGTAAATGCTGGTATCGTGTTGACATCACGACCCAGTGAAAGCAAAGCAAACTCCAGCCTTTGATCCAACATGCCGTACTCCCCAGAGGAGGGTCTCAGGCTAGAATAAGCGAGTTTCATTCAGAGCATGACGCCTGCTCTCGGCCCCAGAAGCCCTTCATCACAGCATTACAGGAATAGATTGTCATCCAGGCCTCAATAGGAACCAGATGCCTAAATTATACCATTTCCTGACAGAATGGCTTCAAGATGGCCCAGTGCTACCGTCTTGCTGTTTAATGTGGGGGCCGGAGTCTGCGCATAAAGGAAGGGCTGGTTAAATAATGTGACGTGGTGTGGTTTCAGGAGGTGGGACCTGGGTAGATGGATTCAGAGCATCACGGGATATCTACTGGACGTCTGAGTAAGCAGATGCCAGGAAGAGAACCATCTTTTAATGTAAAGTCTGATTTAGCTACACAGACAGGATCTTGTGTTATTTAAATATGCCAATGAGACCAAGCCAGGCTGGAAAGGCACAATTCTGAAACGCCAAACTAATTCTCTGACTTACTTTCTTACTCAGCAGTTGTGTCTTCATAAATTAATAACTCCTTTGTCTTGCTCTTTCCGTATTTTTATCTTCTTCTATCTTTCCTCATTTCTGCTTCTTTTTCCATTAATGCTGTGTAAATGTGACCTAAAAACTTTTTAGAAGGTTTTACTTCTCAGACATTCTTTCCATTAAAGCTACATAAATTAATTACAAAGTCCCTTCTCTGTATCTCTCTTTCTCTGTACATGTTATCTCTAACTTGCACATCTTTAAATTTTCTTCTTGAAAGTCCAAACGTTGACTGAAACTCCTTTCTGCTCCAGTGATTTTTTTTTGTAAAACGTGACAGATCACACTGGATTCACTGTCTGCATTTATATAGGTTGAATATGTTGAATATACATGTAGGCACTTTTACACTTCAAGATGGTATTACTTGTTAAATCATGCATACGATGAAAACAAGCTGATTATCATAATGACGACAATGGGGCCTCTGTGTTAATTTATTTACAGAACCAAAGTCTAAAATTTAAGCTCACCTAAATACCTAACACTGTTCTCCTACTGTCTTGCAAGAACTGAAATTTTCAGTGTGAAATGCAAATCTAGTTTCTTTTTGTTTCTCCATCACTACTGCTAAGTTTCTGCACTGTGTTCTGTAATGTGAGGAAACAGTGTAGGAGTACACACAGGTGTGAAACAAGGTGCGTGGTGGAAGTCGTGTTTAAAAGTGTAATGCTTTATTCCACAGAACACCTTTGCTTTTCTTACCCAGCTCCCTGGTGAATTGTGGGTTTTTGAATAAATGCCATGTTTGAAAGCTGATGGTATGAATGCAAAGACTGACAGAAGACCTCTGGGGGCTTTTCTACCTGTGAAATTTTGTCTGCACCCTTTTCTCTATGTCTTTCTCCACTCACGTTAAATCTCTCTTTTCCTCTTTTCCCTCTTTTACTCGTCTTTTTACACGCGACCTGTAAGTGACATCAGGAACTCTGAATGGTTGACAAAATAAAATTGGAAGTGTTTTCCAATAACGTGATGTTAGGGGAAGGGATATTTACATTGAAAGCATATAAAAGACAACAAATGAGATGCTAGATACACATTATACTAGGATGCACCAGAAAACAGGGCCTTTATATTAATGTAGATATATAACGTGTGAAAGAAAAATTGACGGTTTATGTACAGCATTATTAAATACAAATAATTAGAATTACATTCTTAATTAAAAAATGGTATGTATAGTTACAGCTTGCATCAGGATGAGGCTGGGAGGGGTGCGTATATATTCATGCTGCATACAGATTTCCACCCACTGTAAATCTGTATGCAGCTATTCCCTGAGTAAGAGTATGTATATTGGACAGAGGGATGGATTACGAAAAGATTGAGAGTCTCTGTAGGCAGGATTTGAGGAACAAGTGTAATAAACTATAGAACAGTTGGGGGAAAAACACAGAAATACTCATGCAAACAAATGAGAATAGGATTTATGGCCAGTCAATGTGTCTGTGATGCTGCTTCTTCCTGCATGAGCACACAGCCTGTGCTGTCCGTGTTTTATTAGTCACAGCCTTTTATGGCACACCCACAGACCGCCCACTGAGCGTTTCCTATCCATCTGTGGAACATCACACATGAAAACAGCAATCTACGATCATATTGGCTGGTTGTACTCAATTTAAACTATTTAGAGTCAGTGGGTACAGGTTACATAGGCAGTTCTCAAGCTGTTAGAATATGTTTGAATCCTGATTACAACTGAAAGACTTAAGTTTTGACAGAGAGAGTCATGTAAATTATTCATGCTAATTCAGAAACACACTCAGTTCAAATACCCGCGCTTACAACAACAAAGTAAAGCAAATACATACAACAAAGCAAATTCATACAGTACAAATATTTTTGCTTTATTATTTATGCGTGTGTGTGGGTGTGTGTGTGTGTGTTATACAGACAGACAGACAGATAAACTAGTTGCCCCCACTAACAAGCCGGTTGTTAGATTGCAACCCATCCCTAGTTTGTGACCTTCAACATTTTAAAAACCACCATGTGTTAAATGCAGCCTGTATTTTTTATTTATTATTTGTGCTTTCGGGTCCTTCTGAGACCAGTTACCTAATGTGTCACCTCTGAGAATGTTGTTCAGTGTTCCCGCGGGACTCTCAATTTATCACGCAACCTGTGGGACAGAAGGTCGGTCGACTGCAGCCTGAAGGTATCTGTGCCTCGGGTGCTATGTTCTGTCTCAGAATGAAATGTACCAAAATATGATGGCATGACTGATCAAAACCAACACAAGGTTGCTCAATGCTCAGTGGAATATAGATTCAAATAATAATATCATTCACTTACAGAGTCTCCTTTGCACTTGCCCACGAGAGAAAAGATTCACCCAACAACGAAAATTCTGTCATCATTCATTATGTCGTTTGAAACCCATAGGACTTCACAATTTCTTCTGTGTTGCATGAAAGAAAGTCATAGAGGTTTGGAACGACAAGAGCATGTGTAAATGTTGTCTGAATTTTCATTTTTGGGTGTATTACTGCTTTGAGATTGACAACATGTTTGTTCACACAAGGACTGCTTTTGCTTACGGTTGGGGGTGAGGAAATGTCAAGGAGAAGAAACCGTCAAACCAGCGCAAACCAGCAAAGTATAAAACGCATTGTTTGACACATCGGTTACTGTCTGCGCTGTCAGATCCAGTGAGTTTAGCCCTGCTGTTCTGAATGTGATCCACACACGATCTGATGTGACATGCATTGGCACACCTCTCTGCAGAACGCTAGAGTATTTTCGCAGACGGCGTGCGATGTGATGGGCATGACCCCCGAGTGTTTGGAGAGACTATGTTGGTGACAGCAGCAAAATAGGAGGTGAAGATAGAAAATAATGCGATTCCAGCACCAGCATGGCAGGTTTTCAAACTGTATGCTTCAGCATATGCTAATCTAACAACGGATCCACCTGGCCACCACCGTAAGCACATCTGAGGAAATGTGTCTTCATAAATATATGTATACGTGCATGTGTGTGTGTCTATGTATGTATCAATCTGTATGCAGATTGTATACAGAATACACATATGTATATATAGAACATAATACTTTTACATGTGTAAAGAAAGAAAGAAAGAAAGGAAAATTGTTTTGATTATAATAGCTGCGAGTTTTATCCCAAGCAAACAAAGCAAAAACTAACAGCAAAAAAATCTGCTGAAGTTCATTTTCTCACAGTGACGCCACACGGGTCAGCATTCACAGACAGCAGTTTTTGTGCCAGACAACTGAGAACTTATGAACAACAGACACTCTTTCTGTCTCTCACTTTACACAGCGTCCACACTAAAACTGACAGACGTCACATCAAGTAGCATCATGTTGTGATAGCTTCAGTCAGTTTTCTCTGTAAGCTTCACATTACCTCAGAATGCTCACTACACTACAATTCCATAACAATTCCAGCTTATGATCATGTCCATGAAAAGTAATTATTTACCAAAAAGAAAGGACAAGCTTGGGAAGTTCTTCAAGTGTAGGGGACACGTCCTCCTTCCAAAGTTATAATAGCTGCTACGCCCCCGGCCACAGCATTCCACACTAGCCCCTCCTTTTTCTCACTTCCATTCTGAACTGCTCCAGGTCAGGATCTAATGTTCTTCCATCCATCATTTTCTCCCTCTCTAGTTTTTGACCTGTCTTACTCTCTGACCTTCTCTGTCTCTGTGCCTTTCTGTTCCTCCCGCCCGCCTCTTTTCCAAATGGCACATTTGCATGTGTAACTCATTCAATTTTTTTGATTATTAATAAAAGTATGCAAATGCAATCATCATTATCTCCTCTGTGCACAACAGCTGTTCACAAAGAGCTGCTTTTTAGATGCACAACACTGCTGAAATAAATGGAAACTTTATTACGGTGGAAGACGTGAGATTCTCTGGTATTGCTTGGATCTGACGGTTCTGTTTGTCTATAGTTATAGAAGGTTGAACTGTAAACTCCTCAAGACCTCAAGAGTCTATATGTAACAAAATCCTTTAATAGTATCATAAATCAGATATCTTGTCAGGGGAAAGAATCAAAATCACACGCCCAAATTCTGTGATGAGGAGGGGCCCATTAATGTCCTCAATAGTATAGCATATTCATTGGGCCTTAGGGAAAGGTGGCCTGTTTCAGGACCTGTGAATTTTACAAATGACAGTTCAAAGATCACAGCTCCTGAGACATCTTCATAGAAGATAAAGAGAGCTGGAGAACATTTGCAAGGGGAACGAGTTATGAAACATGCATGATAAGACAATGAATGTGTATTAGGAAAGTAAACAGGGTTGTTAACTTTGTTTTGTTTACTAGCAGAAGTGTATAAACATCTTTAAAATCTGTTTTAAACTAATACAAGTAGAAACATCTGCCATTGCAACAAGACAAAAATACACATTTATGAGATTAGAGATAAGAATTCTCTGAAAACACATTCAAATTATCCTGGGTTATTTTCCTTTTAGGTAAATGTAACTAATTTTAAGGATTTTAAGGAAGGAAAATAAGGACCAAAATACTCATTAAGGACTTATGTATGGTACTTACAATGAGTTTTAAATGGTCTGCCAGTCAGTTCATGAAACAAACTACGACCGGAGAGTACCATTTTAGGTTCTCTTTTTACACATGTTTCTGTCTGTCATATGTGGTCTTTGTAAAACATTAAACACTCAAACACTCTCTGAAAGGAATCAATATCAGTTATCATGTTCCCCCCTACAGTGTTTCATACACGGCTATTCAGCATTGGAGCTGCTAAACTTACAGCAACTGAGTCTGCAGTCTGAACTGGATATCCTGGAAGTATACAGAGACATTAATTACACAATTGCCTTCTTTTGCATTGTGTTTTTTGGCATCAGATCAGAAAATTCACTTTAAAAAAACATCTAGCAACGAACTTGCCAAGTTCACTAGTGTTACAAAATTAACATCTAACTGACTTTTTGAACTTACTGATACATTTTGTCAATAGATGTGACAAACTTATGATCTGGGTGTGTACAGAACCATGTTCTACCAGTTGTGTTACAGGAACACTGCTTTTATTACAGTAAACATAACTGAAAATGAAACCATTTTAATATAAATGTTTTGACCGTTTTTGAACCCATTTGGCATTCTAAGTCAGCGTATACAGGCAGGACGAACAGGTTTAAATGTAACCCTGGACACAGGCTTCATACACAAGCTGGATTATATGCATGCTGGTCGTCCAATCAGCCTAAAAGAGCTTAGAAACAGAGAACGGTATAATCTTTTCCTCCACACACCTCACCTGCCTGCAGAGGTGTTGATTGCTATGAAGAGAGATGGAATAACAATGATGGGGTCACTGGATGAAGGCACACCAGGTGCATTTTGGGAAATGGTGATGGACAAAAGATGAATGTTTGGATGCCAACTGAGTCACAAGCATGCGCACAAACAGAATACAAACACACTCACACAGACACAAGATGATATTTATCAGGCATTGCAGCTACATCTTTTATGACAGATTCTCTGTTCTTAAGTGATGTGACCTAAATCCCTTGTTCTTACAACTGATTTTTATAACCGGATCAAACCGTTAATGGCTAGTATGACAATGCAGAAATCTCCTTAAGTTCTTAAAATACTTACAAAAGGCCCCATTACAATGAAAAAATGATAGCGCTGTGTGTGTTTTTATAGGGAATTTAATGAAATGTATGTGTGTGCTATATTTTAGACAAGATAGAAGGTACATCTGACAAAATCTGCCTTTGAGGATGTCCACAAAGATAAAATAATTTTAAATAAATACATTTTATCTAAAATTGTATCTTTGATATTCTAAAACTTTTATTTTCAGTGTAGGGGTAGGTTATAGCTGCAATTAACTTAAAAAAAAAATTTTATCTCTGTGTGTGTGTTCTAAGCAAAGCCTCCTTTTAAGGATGACAGATAAGTAAACGTGTGTGTGTGTTCTTGTTTATCTACCAGTGTGGGGACCAAAGGATGGTAGAAGTCACAAACACCTACGTTGCAGGGACCAGCCAACAGTCCCCACGATGGAAATTGACTATTGAACATACTAAATTATGCTTTTTGAAAACTTTAAAATGCTAAAAGGTTTCTGTGAGGGTTAGAATATACAGCTCTTACAGTATAAAAAACATTACATCTATAAAAAAAGACCCCACAAAGCACAAGAAACCTTATGTGTGTGTGTGTGTGTGTGTGTGACAATACTGCCTTTAATGAAAGGTGACAAATTGAACAATAGGAAGTTAAGTCAGATAGGACAGTATAAACAACCATGTGCCAACCTGCTGTCAGGGGCTACGACCTCCTTCAGACTTCTCCACACTAACTGCTGACCAATCACAGCAAAGAGACTGACACCATGCTGAGTCAGTTACTGTGGCCCTTTTTTGACTCATCAGTGCCCAAGACAAAATACACCCACACACTTCCACAGTTTAAGACACAAATACTATGAAGTACCACAATAATGCTCCATTACTGCACTACATCGTTTTAAAGACACATCCAATTCAACAACAAACTAAAATAAATAAAAGTACAAGGTTTTTTTCCTAGTCATTTGTGAGTACATAATCCCAAAGGCCTGTGTGGTAGTCTGGGCATGCAGCCATGACTGTCACAGAAAGAAACAGAGGAAATGTGTAAAGGTACCTGCTAGTTGGATTTCACTGCAGTAAGAAAGGAATAAATATTTTAGTGCCTGGTGGCAAAAACACTGATTAAATGCTGGATATGAATCAGTGGAAGTTGAGAAAGCTACAACGTGACTAAAGAAATAAGAGTTTAAATTAGACGTGTGTAAATCAACACCTCTGATCCTGCCACAACTAATCTCACAACACAACCAACAATGTAAGTTAGAAGTACAAATTCTATCATTATTTAAATTTACTTCTTTACCCCTCATTCATACCTGTATAGTCTCCGACATGTAAAAGATAAAATCATTTTTAAAAACAATGTAAACTATTAGTTTACCCTCACAACAGATCGTCACTAAAATATGATTGGCCGAATTTGTTCAGCAAGACACACTCACTCACACATCCGTGACCCTCCATCACGCTCCGCAGCTCACTAATGACATGACGCAGTTCATTTCATTAAAGTGATTTCTTCTTTATTCTCTGCCTAATTCATTCCTTCCACTTTTTAGCGCACTTGATTAAGAGATAAAGGAAAGCTTATTAAATATTAATAAGTCTGGATTGCTTTTAGGTGCTCAGTGCAATAATAGATTTTTTTTTTTTTACCCTTCGCTTCACACTGAGCACGTCTGCGTTTGTCCGGCTCATGGAGCTCTTCATTATCACTTGTTTAAAGCTGAGCTTTCTCTTCTCACTTATTTTGTGTGCTCACCCTTCTCTTACACACGCTCAGAAGACAGAGGCCAGTCTGAACGCACCGCTCTAAAGAGCCGCTAGTGGGGCTAGCTAATTAGCGCGAGTCCGACTCAGCAGGTTCACATCATTGCTGAAGTTCCCCTTCATTTGACGACTTCTGATACGAAGCGGGGGAAACATTCTTTCAAATGTTAAATCTTACTTTGAAAATGTGAAAAGTAAAGGTACTGCAGTGGTGCAGTAGTACAGTGATGGTATCAGATGGAAATAACATGGTATGTTTAAAATATGCCATGGTACTGCAAAGTATTTCAAAGAATATCATGTGCATATACATGATATTGTGCATATACAGTGTGATATGGTACGTTTTGTGTGAGTGAAGCTTGTTCATTTGTATCCTAATTTTCTGTTAAAGAATTACTTCCTGTAATACTCAACACAAATGCACTGTAATATTATAGATGTAACACCTACACCACTGTCTGTTTTGACAAGCATGGTAAGCAACCAAGAGCATGGATAACTGACAAAACTGAGGCGAATAACACACAGTTGGTTTGTATGCAAAATGATTGAAATTGCACAAAAAAGGCCAAGTGATGTTACAGCCGTAGTGCAATGATTAGCCGTGAAGCTCATGCAGTTGACTGAGGTTCAAGTCTGATCTCTTTCTATCTTTCCCAATAAATTCCTTTGTAAAATCTCTGTACTATGTAAATATAAAATAAGGTATTACCACCTGATACCAGTATTTCCACTGTATCATTACAGTCCTTTTGTGCATTTTTCTTCATAATTTTGTTCATAAATCTATTGCATATATAACAGTTAAAAGTCCATTTATTTTATTAGAAAATAAACATCTGATCTGGGATTCCAAAATATGGCTAATCATATTCTGAATACACATTACAGACTGAGGCACCTGCCAAAACCTGAACCACCTCCGTTTCCAAGGTGACAGCTGCACAGGCTTATGGGATCTCACGCTGTGAGTTCCAGCTGCTACTTTCTGATCAGGCAAAACCCCAGAGTCACTCTTTTCTCATGGGATATCTTGCTTCCACTTTTTTACTACACTCAATTTCCACAAACTCCACTAGCAGGTACCTGTAAAACCTGTCGATACGGCACCAATCAGACGCCCTCAGCATCCCCCAGATGTGGTATGTACCACCAGCTGTGGAGGAAACTACGAGTTATCCTCCATCACCCACACTCTCAGCATGCGCTTCCTCCCACATAAACGCTCACTAGACTCTGGACTTTGGTTGGCGAGTTGAAGTAAGATACCGTGATACAGCAGCATAGACATCTTCCAGATTTCGTACTGTATTATAGACTAAAGAGACACATGACAGAAGATAGAAACAAAGGGAATAGCTTTCCATGTGATATGGGTGCCATCCCAAAGCATAATGTTATAGCTAAGAGGTTGATCCTTCAGCCTAGGAGATTTTGCAAAGAACTTAGTTATGTCTCTTTTAAAGACTGAGATATTTCTTCTAAAATTCCTTACAAGAAATAGACACAAATGAGACAACTGTTGACTTATAGTATGAGAACAGAGCTTTATAGCACAACTTTGAAAATTATATCTTGTGATAATTTGATGAGAAATGTTCATACTTAAATCCCTCACTTTTGCTTGCAGATCTGGGATCTTGGCAAAACTGAGCGCAGTTTGAGATATTATTGTCATCTCTTCTGATTCCTCTTCTCACAGGGAGACACGCAATATCAGGCCTGTCTGTTTTCCAGAAGAAACAACTAAATTCTCCATTTAATCTCATTGGTGTCTAGAACAAACATGTGATATTAAAAAGATCTCTTTTGCAATTTTCATTTTATTTTCCCCATATCTTGTCAACAGTGTGTTTTAATTAAAAACTTAATAAAAAACATAATTATCGCCGCAACGCGTCATTTTCATCTCATATTCGTTATCACAAATCAAAAAGATAAACATTTTCATCAGTAATCTCGAGATTAACACTATCTGTGTGGCAAAGGTGAAACTCATTCTCACCAAACTCATCTCATTCTCACTTACACTATAGAAGAACATCTAAACGCTATTCACATCCAATATGCTTCATATAACGGCATGTTGAGAGCACAACTTGTACTTTGAGAACCAGAGAGCTTGTGCTGCTAAAAGAATGTATACTTCCAAATTGGTGGTTAGAAGGTGGTTTGTTGATTTAAACAAAGCTGCCAGAAAAAACAGTCAAATAACCAGAAATAAACGTTTCGGTCAGTTTACTCAAGAGCCAAAGGCAAATGAATTACACGCTTTGAGAAACACTTTGTTCTCCTGCTGACATGAGCAGAATCACAGCCTTCTAAGGTGAGATGAGACGAAAATAGAAACTTATGCTCTCCAGTATGGAATCCACTCAGATGTCCAAATCCAACAATGGCCCTCCAGCATACTGGAGCTCGTTCCTCAGAGGTGATGTAAGAGCTATTTCTGCTTACCACCAAGAGTCCAGAATCACAACGCCATAACGTGTCCCAAACAACTGTGTGTGTGTGTGTGTTATACTGGTGGTCTAAACCTTTCTAACTCTGTCATTTCCACAGGGGATTGTACTAGAAGTAGTTGTGAAAAGCCACAAACTTGCAGTGTAACAGTTTATACTTTCCTCTTAACTTCTGAGAAGCCTCAAACATAAACATGATGTTACAGTCGAAAGACTGTGTAGAAACTGTTAGACTGTTTCCTTCTTCAATATTCAAGCTTGCAAAAAAACACTTTATGTCTAATAAATGCAGGCATTTAAATATTAAAAAACATGTTTAATATACAATTTAAAAATTATGCTTTAAAATCTTACAAAAACAACCTTAAGGCTCTAACAGGGAGATAAAGCCACAGGAACACACAGGTAACAAGTTTATAATTTAGCATCCTTCAACGCTCCAAAGTTTCGCACTTCCTTTGGCAGGCTCTATAGCTGGAGAAAGGCAAAATAAAGGGGGGTGGGGGCAGAGGTAGAATAAATAAATAATGCATAAAGCTATGATTTTCTTTGTTGTGAGTGAAAGCCTGAACAGAGAGAACTGGCTCTGTGCCTCTGGGTCATAAGAGTAAAGGTAAAAAGAATCAGACCAGGGGCCCTGAGAGCCAAGTAGCCTGAGGCCACACACGCACACACATAAACAAAACCCCAATCCAATCACTTTATAGAATGCAAGCACAATACCATATATTCCAGTCATAACCAGTGGAAAAACAAGAACGGTTTATTGTGGGCCACACTGAAAATGTTCTTTACAAGATGTGTAGCGGAATTAACAGTTTTGCTAATACTTATATATTGAATAATGCTGTAATTTACCAACAAAAGGTTCACACAATAGAATCTCATGACAGCAGCTTTATACATTAACAATGAATCAAATTCACATGTAATTAATTATAAAACATTGCCAATTCATGGACATTTGGTTCAGTATTGACATTTATGCATTTGGCAGATGCTTTTATGCAAAGCCACGCATTTTTTTTAATATGCATTTTTACACATTTTTAAATTGTTTTCCCTGACAATTGAACCCATGACCTTGGCATTGTTAGTGCAATTCTCTACCAGTTGAACTGCAGGCACATGCTCATCTGCCAGTGTTTCTTTGTGTGGCATAATATATGCAAGTTGTATATACTGCATGTCATCATTTTGTGGTATCAGAACATTTAAAAGAGTCCAAGTATATCAGCAACATCCCTGCATCCCTAAAAGCTGTGAAATAATTGCATGCCAATTTTAATTAACACTCAAAAAAGAGCATCTTTTAAATAATGTGCTACAAAGTTGCTACTATCTTGTCTGATGTCAAAGTGAAGGTTACTGCTTGTTAGTCTAGAGACAATGTGCTGTGTTTATATGTGTGTGTGTGACTAAGAGCTCAACCGTACCATCAACGTGACATAGTGACAGTGGTTGTTTGCCTGTAATAGGGCTGGTGGGCGGCACAGCTCTCCACATCTTTCCTGCTGTTCTGAGGACATACTGACAGTCCATGCGCATTCACTACAACTACCAACCTACACACACACACACACACACAGTTTGTCCAAATGTCTACCATCTTATCTCCCACAAACAACACCCTCCAGGCTATTATTGCAAGATTTTACGTTGCAATGCCTCTCATGAAAAATACAGATAATTGGGGCCATCCACAGTCACTTCTCCTGAGCATTAATTATTTGGGTATGAGCAGACATTTCGTTCTTTTTCCTAATGCTGTCTGACAAATCAGTAAAAAGTAACTACTTGCATGGGATCTCGGTTTTATTTTCTCCAAATGACACATCTGTGGTTTCGAACGCGCACACAAACCTTAACAAACAGCAACAAAGGATCCAGTCATCGTGCCAGCTCTTGTTCTTCTCGTATCTCATCTGACCTGGTCCATAAACAGACAAGAGATATGAAAGGACCTAAAATAGCCCTCTGCCTGTCACGTAACAGAGGCCTCGCTGACACTCGCCGCATGGCATTCTGGGTAAACATATCTAACACCTCAGTCGTGATTCAGAGCGAGTCGACCCTTCAGAGCCCTCTTTTATCGAACCGGTCCCTGAATAGACCCACCATGGTGTGGCCAGAAGAGTCCTGACAATGGGCAGCACTATTTCAACTTCAAGAATGAAGTAAATTATGAATGACTGCACAGAACAAGACGTTGGCCGCGCTTACAATGACGATGGGGTGGGGCCGGAAATTATTTGCCTCTGTGAACACACGCAGGTCTCAAAAGGCGCCTCTGGGCAAGATGGCTTTTAACTCAGCTAGCTATAGGTGCCTGTGGTGTGTTAGCTTTAAATGGAATTATAGCAGGCATGGCTTTTTTACAGAATGTTCAGTAGAAGCTATTATTCTCAGGTTTTAAATATGGTACTGTAAAAGGAAAGTGGTGAGAGACATGAATAACCACTGACTTGATTGGTTTATAAAAACACACCGATGCTGAAGATTTACATAACCGTATTGTTTTTTAACCGTATTTATTTTAGATGTTAAGATTTATTTTAAAAATGTAAGTACAGTACTATTGAATGAAATGATAAACAATATTTACTGAATATCAAAGACCCATTTTCTTGGAATATGCATTATGTAGCCTCCAATTGAATCCTTTGCAGAGTAAAGACCCAGAAATTCATTGGCAGATAACCCTATCAGGGAGGTCCTCAACAAAGAGGCGGAGACTGTGGGTGTGTCCTATAACATGAAGACTAATAAATCATGTTTAATAAAACAACAGGACAAAATCAAACATTAAATTTGAGTACTGACAACTTTGGCTAAAAAACCTTGTAGCCTTAATAATTAACATAAAAAGTAATTCAGGTGTTTTTTTGTCTCTCTAATAAGCTTTAGCATCCCCACAGACAGTAATGAGTGAAATAAAGTGTCACATTATGAATGTGGCTGCTTCACTGGAGCTAACAGCGTCAAGGTTATCTCAGACAGCCATCAAAAACTCTTTCATCTACCTGCTAAGAGAGCTTATGTCTTTAAATGTAAACGAGAGGACTCCAAACTCTAAAAGGAAACCCTGGTGTGCTATTAAATCACTTTGTCCTGTTGCTGCCTGCAGATTGTATAAGCTGCAGATCCTGCTGGTGTGGTGCTAAAAGGCCTTTTCAGCTGTCTGTGATGGGGTCGGACTCCTGAGCAGTATAGCACACGGTGCATGACACGGCCCAGATAATTAAATACAGCCACTGTGTGACTGTTAAAGGTTTAGTTCGACTAAAAATGAAAGTGATGTCATCATTTACTCTGCCTTGTGTCATTCCATTCACGTATGATTTTCTCTTCATCACTGAACATAAAAGGACACCACGGCAAGTTGAATTAATTTGATCAAGTAACAGCTTAAATTTCGGTCTGTTTCCTACATTAAGCTTTGGTGTGGCCTCAAAATGTGTGTGATGTGGCTTTAAGTGAGATGTAATGGTAGAGCACAATGGTACTTTTTAGTACTTTTGGAGCCATACCCTCACATGTGTGGCATTTTGAAACAACATGAGAGCCAATAAACAATAACAGAGTAAAGCAGATTTTTTGGAGTAGAAATCAGATTTTTGTAAACACATTTTGAATAAAATTTCTCCTCTAAGAGTTCTCCTTCTCTCCATAACTTTTTTCCAACTCTCTCTAAACACAGAGGGCAGAAAAGCAGATGCATCGTCATGGATCTGAGCTCACACCCAGCTGTGTGTAGGGGAGTGAAATAATTGCAGCCTGGCTACAGATAATGTCATGGACGAGGGATGGTTAATAATTCATGGGCTCAGACGGATGAGGGTGTGTGGGTGGAAACAGTGGCTGATGTTTCAGCCAAAGGCAAAAGGAAGTGATAGAACGTGGTGTGGAAACACTTTAAAACGTACCGGCCTTATATTGATCACACAGTCCGATTCTGCCGTCAGTTAGGACAAAGATGAGGAGCCCCCTCTGGCTCAAGAGAGATAATGAAGAAATATATAAATATGCAAATGATTATCTGCCTAAAAGGTCATTGTTAAAGGGACAGTAGACCCAAAATACAAATATTGTGGAACACAAAAGTTTTAAAGAATATATTTGCCATTCCTTTCAGAAGCTTTACATAATTAAGATATAGCATCAAACGCTACTTTATGATACTTTTTAGTCTGTCAAAAAAATGATACTTTCTTGTCTGTCAAAAAAATGATACTTTTTTGTTTGTCATTTTGAAGCTTCATAGCTCCAGTCCCCATTGACTTTCAACAGATAAAAAATAATCATAACATTCATAAAACATTCCCCTTCTGTGTACCACAGGATACAGGAGATCATATAGGTTTGGAACAACATGAGGAAAAATAAATGATTGATCTTTCATTACTGGATGAACCATTTCTGCATGGGCTGCTGCTGGCCTTACCAGGCCTCTTTAACAGCTTAACCCTTAAGCCACCCCTAGGCAACCAGCTTTATCAGAAAAACCTGGCTGGTTGATCAACATGGCTCTACTCATCCACAGCGCCAAGCCAGCACTAACAATCATAACATTTGAAATTCTAAATGAACAAATTCGATAAATTCAAATCACACCTGATAAAAAAAATTCTCCATTCTAAGTTCAAAACTTTCTATCCTTTTCCATCATGCACTAAATTCTCACAAAGCCAGACAACGTGCTTGTTTGTCATTGTTTGACCCTTTCTCTGCATTCTGTCGCCTGCAGCTGTTTGGATCTACATCATAAAACCCTAAAGTCTCAAACACAAACAGTGACTTCAGACCGACGCAGATGGAGGCAGATTTTAGCGTTTTCTCCCATGTCAATCTCTGACAGAATCACATGCATCAACCTCAGCTCAGACAAGCTATGAATAGCGCAGCTCTTTTGCACGGTCAAGGCCACAGACGGTATAACAACAGCCACTAGGGAACAATGTTAAAACTAAGACACTTTACGAAGGGCCAGAGGTCTTACCCAGGGCGTGAGCTCACCGCGTCCATGCCATTGAGTGTGTTTGTCATTTGTGTGAGTGTGTGTTCTGGTTGGGGTGTGATCTGACAGCTGACCTCATTCAGTGACACACAGCCAAAACCAAACTAAATATGTTTAAAAGGTATTTTACTTTGTTTGTTTCTCTCTCTCTCTCACTCACTCATTGAATTATATTTTTATCCCCTACCCTTACACAAACGTGTTGCCATTATTGGATTTGAAGTAACACATGGTTTGGCCAATGTATGATCCTTTTTTGCTATCGAGGGACATTTAAATGTCCTTACTAGTCAGTTTTTACACTAGATTGTGGGGTCATATTTCAAACCTGCACACACACACACATACTCACACACACACATACTCACACACACAGTCCTTCCCCAGGGACTGCCAAATATATCTTTCCCTGGTACACTGTTAATAACCACAGGTGACCACAGTCTGTCTATGTCTAAATAAGTAAAAATCAGCATTAGAGAAACATTAGCTCTGTTACAATATCTAGTGCAGTTTTAACATGCAGGCTGTTCCAAGTTAGGTGCATAATTATGTGGCCTTCTAAAATACTTCATTTTGCCCAAATTCTAAAGTAACATCGCATGTATCCTTCATTGCGAAAGCAATTACAAATGCACTGTGATTTAGCGCTCAATGATTAAAAACCATGTAAGATAGCGGGAGAGTCAAGGGAAATGTTAATTATAAATATACTCAAATTTAATCCAATACCTAAAACTATCAAATTTAACTTTATAATTAGAGAATCACAACATAAGCTAAATGTCAAACTCCTTTGGAATCAATTGCAAGTAGAGTCCTCCTAAAGTAACAGAAGTACTATGTAGAGCATTCTGGGTCAGCCACTTAAATGTTCCATTTTAGTTAGAATGTAGTTCACTAGGTTTTAAAACCTTAAGCTTTTATCTAAAAAACTGTAAAAAATGTCAGCAGTTAAATTTTTAGATAATCATGTGACACAAACACATATCTATTAAACAGGCAGAGTGCATGTTCAGGCCGTGGGCAGTGAATGTTTAACATGTTTAGGAATATGAAGGGCTTTAATGCATGAATAGTGCCTGCGGCTCTATTCACTGCTAATGTTAATTACACAGTAAACTAAACAGGTCCCTTGTGTGACTTCCCTGTACACAAATGCAGATCTCTTATTTATTTTCCCTTATGCGGTTTCTTTAAAGACCTGCATTAGCTAAAGGTCCGACAACCACAAACTGTGGCTAATTAAACTTAATCATACAATCATTAATCAGCTTTCAGACCAATCTCTTGTTGTTTCTGAAGGACAGATTTTGTTATGATGTGAATATTTTTCCTTGAATCTAGCGATAAGCCACCGAAACCTTTAAATAAACTCCTAAAGCTCCACATAAGCAAAGACTCTTATTGACTGTGTGTAACCGCATAAAATAGAAAAGAACAAAGACGCCCAAAAGGGTGAATGCTCAGAGGAGGTGAAGACCAAGTCAAAAGCTAAATAAACACAGAGTACGAAAAATGTGTGTGTGAATGTGTGTGTCTGCTGGGATTCTGGAATAAACTTTCATTCTCACTGTGTCTTTCAAAGAACATCCAGAGTGGCTGGTTGTCCCACTGTGGTCTGGCGTGGTAAAGCGTACTGCCACCAAAATAAAAAATATTCCTCCTGACTAGACAAATTCCAGCCCCAAAACAGAAAAGAAGGCGAAACCTCTACGGCTTCCCGCTGTAGACAACAGACACATGCCAGAGTTCGACGTGACCCACAGTGTGGTGCTTGATCTATTCACTGCCACTGTCTGAATGAGCTCAGCAACCCTCTCATGATGGGGACTATGTCCCCAAGTTCCCCTGTTAGACCGTAAAAACCAGGAGATCACACTGGGAACAGACATTCTCCTGGGATGACCTGAGAACAAAAGCCATCAACTTCTACATACATTGCAAGTAATGTATTTATGCCTGTGTAGTTTTGTGTGTTAGGATGGACATGCCTGTATACTGTAACACTCTTTCTCTCTGCATCATACCCTGTCCTCTCTCTACCAGCCTACCACTGGTAAAATGTTAATATTTACAGCTAATTTGATCATTACGGTTACAGTAGGAATCTGATTCTGTTCACATTAATGTTTTATTTATTCTCAAATCACATTAAGACATAGAGGAGGCAGAAAAAATTGCTCATGTTTTGTGTGGCTGTGTAACTCCTCTGTCAGAGCACTTTAAACACTAACAGCACGTAGATCTTCTGTGTTTTAACGCTCCCTCAGATCATGGTGTAATTACTCACCTCTGCTCCAGCACCAAGCACTACTGCTCTCGCCTTTAAAGAGGAGGAACCTTAATTAGAAACGGCAGAGAAACCTATGATGCTGCTCTCTCTCTCTCTCCTGCTTATTCTCTTCAACATGCAGCGACATTCACAGCCCTCTATTGCCCCTTTTCAAGCCATTTATTAAAACTATACACATCTCTCTATATCTGCCGCTCCCTTTTCATTCCATCCCTCTTTATTTCTTTCTCTGTCTTTACTGCACAGCACTTTCAGAAATAAGTTTCACTGCCTCTGCAGTCAATGCATTTCATTTCTATTGATCGGCTGAGAACCAGCCAGTACGATACACATATCGGTGACTCTAGATATTTTCACACTCGGCCTGATTTGTATGATCACTGGAGCTCAAATCATGTTTGCTGGTCTTACCTGATTTAGCTGATATGACAAGCTGCTTAAAATCCCTGTAAAACCAGCAAACAAGACCAGACTGATGGATTGTCTATAACCAGCCTGGCCAGCTAAGACCAGGAAACCATCTAAGGTTGGTTAAGGCTTTTCTTGTGCAGTATATATAAACATAATGAGTATTTTTTTATTAAGACCTCATGTCAAAAAACATCAGTTATTTTTTAATTAGGCCTAATTAAAAAAAAAAAAAACATCTTGGAACACACTGGAAGATCTGGTGAAATAAAAATAGTTTTTTGCTCTCTTTAGAAGAAGGCAAGGAACTTTTGGATGTTCTACAGTTCTGTGCTCTTTCTGTCCCTGAGCTGGGCTGAGGGAGGCCACTTAGTTGTTCAATGGCCCGGCCTACTTACAGCAACAGCCATGTGCCTTCACAAACAGGCCAGGAATAGTGTGACGATATCAATATGCTATTTATAATAACTGGATGCATAAATTACATTTGTCAAAAGGGGGATGTGGGGGAAGACTGAAGCAACCTAGTTTGCACTCAGCCCTCGTTTGTTGTCTTGTTGAACGTCTTATGCAATCCCTCTCTCTCTCTCATTAAAGCCTGGCACTTTTGCCATTGAGTAATGAAGGCATGGATCCTTCAAAACACACTCTCAGGGGGAAAGAAGGCCAGACCGCAGACGCACTTCCGCAGGAGGGCGAGACATTTGAGATTTTAGTGCACTAATAAACAGCCTGTCAAAGAGAGAAAGCTGTCTGGATTGCTTATGCAGATACAGGTGGGTACAGAACACAGACGCTGTAACGTGGAGATCTGAGGCCGCTGGATCAGATTACTCTATCTCGCCTGCTGTTTAACTCCAAGCTGGATGGAGCCAGGCCAGCAGCTGGACTGGGCCTCTCAGGACTCTCTGCTCATCTAGCAGAAGGTTAATGCACCCAGCAGTACTGCTGTGGATGGATTATTACATATTCCTTTAGCGTCTACAGAGAGCGGTTTAGTATACACCGGTTATGACCTAAACTTCATTTAGTAGTGACCTGAGCTGACAGGTTGCTGGCATGAGAAATGTTTTTGAAACGGTAGAGGAAAGAGATACAGTCAATAGAGATTGGATTAAAAAAAGTCATTTTGCAAAGCAACAAGGAAGGCCGGAGGAATTTTAATGCTTATGGCTATTTAGTTTTAACAGATAAGAGTCTTTGCGGAAGACCACAGGGACAGATCACAATCTTTAATAAGGGCTGTGACATCATCATAATGGTAAAGTGTGGGGTCAACAGGTACATCTTCTCAAGGTCTATGCAAATTCTAACTCAATTTATCATTTAGTAAAACTACCAGACCCCAAACTGGCATATGACTAAATTAAAATATCAGGCTGAAAGTTGAATTAACGCCATCTAATGCTATCTAAAGGATTAGCATAGACATTTAATACCCTGCTTGTTTGACAGGTGTGAAACAGCTGAAAATCAATTCTTAAAAAGTCAAAGCAAAACCTCCCAGCTCCACAAGAAAATAAAAACCTCAAACCTTGTTTAAGCTCTTAATATTTCCAGACCTGAAGTCACAACGGCAAAATGCACTCAAAGGCCATCCATCCATCCATCTATCCATCCATGTTTTACAGCAAACATCTATTGACACACAGCGTCTCAAGTCCAGGAAACTAATCCACTTATCAGTGCTTTGTATCACTGAGTAAACTGCAGGCGGTCGAGTGCCAAATGCATCCAGGTCTCATCAACGCTGCCTCTCCCTTCCGGTAGCGAATGTACCACTCGGGTCCACAGAGGAATAAAAACGAGCCTGCATCAATTTGTGATGTTTACCGGAAAGGCCACTGATTACCCCAAACATTTATTGGTTTTCATTGTGCTGATTTATTTATGTGTGTTAAGCGATGAATGGCAAGCGAGACGCTTTTTATTACTCATCTTTTATGAGAGAAAGAGATTGAGCGAGATAAGAGAGAGAGAGAGTTAGCAGGCGATACTGGCAATGGTCAGGTCTTGCCAGGTTCAATAATATAATCATCGGTGAGAAATGGGAACCTTTCATTTTGTTCTCCCCTTCCATATCGCAATGCCACTGAGAGCCTTTTTTCAAATGGGAGATTTAATCAAGGCAATGGCAACACGGTGAAAAACTTTTCCCTTGATCGGAGATGAGAGAAGCTATTAGTCTCTGGCGCCAAACTTGGGGATGGAGGGCTGGCACTGTGCTGCTAGAAAGTATACAATCAATTAGTCATAAATCAATGCAGACTCAGTTGTCAGCTGTATACAGTGAAGCTTAACGCCGTACATTCCATAGAACAGCCATGTTTACATGAACACTTTTTGACATTCCGATTGAAATCATTTAGATTAAAAGTTTCTTTTAGATTGCTTACATGAAATCTAACACAATCTAGTGTTTATATGTGCCAGTGCTTTCAGTTCAATGTTCAATGCTGTTTATATGTTCAGTTCAATGTTAAGTTCGATGCTGTTTATATGTGCCAGTGCTTTCAGTTCAACTTGTGCACATTAGACTATGTCACACAATGTTCTTAGAAAGTCAGTATGAGTAGCTGTATGTGTGAGTGAAACGCTTATCCGATGTGTTTTCTTAAATGTGAGTGTAGCTTTGCCCATCACAAATATGTGACTGCATGGCTCAAGCGAGGCAGTTATATCCTGATTATATTCTGATTACTGTGGGAGATTTTGCGTTTTGACAAAAACACTTAGGACAGGGTGACAGTGATGGTTTGTTCCCTCAGGCATTTTTTCCCCTAGGGATTCCCTCACCTAAGTGTTTTCATACAACTGGGCCATTTTGCATTCTGACTTGCTTTGACCTGTTGATCTGAATTACGCCAAGACCAAGCATGTACAGAACGGCGTAGACTCAAAGTAATCAGTTTAACGTTTTTACACAGGGATTAAAATTGAAATCAGTTTGGGCCTTTTCATTCTAATTGAAGCATTTACATGGAACATTTTTATTCAGATTGGACTTTTAAACTTGTCTGTCATTTATCCATCCATCCGCTCTCACTCTTTCTCTCTCTCTCTCTCTCTCTCTTTTCTGTTTTCTGCCTCCAAGCTGATGATTCGACAAGTCAGTGGTTGCAAATCACAGCAATGGAGTGGGCGTAACTTTGACAGAGTGATGACAACTTCCACATCAAGCAAAAGACAGATAGGACTCATAAATCTTGATCTGAGGGCCTCTAATCAATACTCTGAGCATGAATGGCACCTCATTCTTCATATGCCACCCACAAACTCTCTGGACCTTATTGTCATTCAGTGTCACCTATGAAAGTCTCACATCTAAGATCTTGGTCATGTAATCATGGCAGATATTGACTGATCACCTGCTTTAACAAAAGAGATTCAGCAACTTAAACACAACTGAAGAAACTTTTTAATGCAATTTTTTTTAAAGCTCATGAGACTTATTAATGCAGTTCTCGGTTATGTTTCATTTAACGTTTTCAGAGATGCTTTTCAGTTCTGAGAGATAAAAATAGCGACACAAACAGAGACTATTAGCATATAGAAAAAATACTGAGCTATAAATTAGGATATACGTGTTAAGTCYAGCGTCATTTTAATGAAAAATATTTTAGTACATATTGAGTTTTGATTGCAGACTTGGGTAAAACTCTGAGAAGTTGAGTTGCTGAGATACATTGCTGAGATCTTTTCCCTTTAAACACATTAGACACGTTTGATTTAAATGTGTAAGATGTAAATGAAACAAGATTATTTGAGCGAAAAAAAGAAACAGATGGTGTTAAAGAGAAATGACGGAGACACTAAAGAGATATAATTGGTGATTTTACTTTACTGTGGGTGGTAACTTGCTGTTATATTTTATGAAGGATAATATACTGTAATACAAAATGATACTAGGTAGAAAACATGTTTTCATACTACTGTACTGTATGCATTATGTATAAAATTGTAAGGGCTTGTCAAATCTCCACAGCATCAGTTCAGACAGTGTGAGGTGAAGCATATGGCTGTGTTGTGCAACTTCAGCAAAACTTGGTTATGTCTGACAGCATTCACTGCAGCAGTCTGTATAATGTTACCCATTTAAATACCATACATCATCTTCAATAAACTTCCAGGGTCTCTATCTGACAACATAAAAGGTCATGTATGACTTAATGTATTCATATTTCAGAATGATCACGTATGATGTGAAAGACACAATTCTGTGCAAGAAGCTTCTCCAAGGAAAATGGAGAGGAAACAAGTGCTTAAGACTCTTGAATCTCAAAGGTTTCTCCTGAGAAAAAGAGGAGCTTTAAAAGGGATCTTAATGCTGCAAATTGTGTTTAGATTTACCAACATATAAATCCACGATCAGAAATTATGATTATTGATATAGCCAATTTTATGGCTCTACACTCCAAATATATGTCAACAGCTGTCTGTCAACTTGTATCTACATATCTCCTAAGCAATTTTAATCTGAGATCAAAGTTGATGACACAAATGACACATAAGTGAGAACTTCATCAAATCCCCTGAGATATCTCCTGATCAACTTCTGAGCAATAAAGTTTTTTCTGGGCAAACAGACAAAGTATCACCAAACAAAAATATCAACACCTTAGCTAAACAAAAACATTCCTTTTGTCATTAGTTGTAGGCAAACTAAAAGAATCCTGATTTATATACAAAAAGTATAAATTAACTGTTAGGTAGTAAATTCTCAAAATACAAAAACAAATGTATGTTAATGCAAAACCGCCACTACTAAATTCTGACACATAAACTCTTTACATAAAACTAGAAGAGGTGCATTTCAAAGTGACTGTTACTTGTTAATTGCTTTCAAAAGGCATTAGAAGCATCAGGTTGGTCACCCCATCTGTTTTTGACAATATTTCCACAGCTGTAGAGAAACGATAAGCTTTTACCCTGGCTGAGTGGTTTGAGACCTTCACATATGCTCCACATATAGCCTTTTAGGTCATCAGAGGCAGACACTTAATGCAAACACTACTTCAGTATAAGCTAATTCACAGTATAAGACTGGGCCGCTTTGGGGTGAGGACTGAAAGTTATATTTCAGATTGCCAATAATTGTCAATGTGCTAATGTGAGTCAAAGCAACATGACAGGAGGACACCCTGCAGCATCTGAACCAGTCAGGGCGGGTGCTGAATGTCAGAGGAACTCTGGTATCTGCAGGTGGCCACAAGAAGCTGAGGATTATTTGAGAACATGGAGTTTAAAAACAAGAAGGCAAACATTCATTAGCCTTCTCATGATCCTTCACAAACCTCCCATTTAAAATCTGCTGCATATCAACAGATGCCTTACAAATGTGAGGCGACAGAAAATGGAGAAAATAGAATATGTGGGCATCTGGCCACCGCCTTGAGTTTGTTTATCTGCACAGGAAGCATCAGGTGCCAACCAGCGTGCCATTATTTAATGATTGATAATAGCGTCTCTTGAGAGTTGAGCAGAAACAAGTCCAGGAAATGCAGAGAGGATATTAGACCGGGACTCTTCCACCTCTGTGCATTAATGCTTTTATTTATGTGGCCATCACTCCAATAATCTGGACATGATTTCATAATTGATACTGGCGCTGCTTTACTGGGGATAATTATCATAATTATCATCAATCATATCATCATTACCATTGTCTTCATCATCACGCTTATTATTGTCTTGACAGGCGTAATAAAACTCAAACATGTAAATCATAATTGATCGCCATCGTCTTTGGGATATTTATTAGTCATCATTATCCCAGCGCATGTCCATCATCCCACTCAGTGTGAGAAAAGTGTCTTTCTGATGAGCATTTATGCACTCATGCACACATATGTGTGATTGGTTTTAATCAATATTCCCTTTAATGTTTGTCCTTTCTAAGCAAAACTATTTCTTTTGGACTCTTTGGCTGCCTGAGCGGGATCATGCATATACATACATACACATATATATGCATATACACGTATATCATATATTTTATGTAATTATATTTATGATAAAATGAATTATTAAACAGTGCATACATAATAAAGCCTAAATATAAAATGATAAATTATAATAAATAAGGCCATAGAAAATGGCCATACATTACTGCCTTTTTTCTGCCTTGTTTTCTCATAAATAAAAAAAGAAATGATGATAAATTGTTCTATGAAAACTATAGTTGAGAACTGACAAACAATGCACAGCCTCTGCATGTGTTGCTATGCCACAACTCTTAAACAAAACCATTTCTTTTGTGTGCATTTCTTTAGAAGATTTCAAGATGTTTTATTCTGCATGAGAGAACATCTGTAGTGTGTGACCAAACACTTGCAGAGCTTAGAGGCAACACTGGTTATAACAACATACCCGCAAGCCTGCTGGCCTCCACCAACTTCAAACTTTCCTCTAGCCAGTTTTATAGGCTGTAATTTTGTTTCTGTTGCCCGCCTATTGCACAACACTGAGAAAAGACTTTCTTCTTTTGCGTCTTGAGTCATTAAAGCCTGGGGGACTTTAGGACTTTATGATAAAGCAAACAAATGGCTCATAATCACAGTGGTAATGTGGATACGGGTGTCATTAACAGTGCTATTTATTTCCCCAGCGCTAGCGGAGCGAGAACGGCTCTCGTTCTCCCTTCATTTCCCCTACACGCTCTCTCTCTCCTCACGGCAGAGTGACTTATTGTCTGTGACAGGAGCGATGGGTCTTCGTTTTGCCTATGCTGATCCTCCAGTGTGGAGATGCTCGTTTGTGTAGCTTTGCAAAAGCTGTAGCTGATCCAGAGTCAGTGCTGGAGCTCTAGGAGATACATGCTCCACAAAAAACCATGAGACAAGAGAGCAGAGCCTCAGATTAGCCAGACAGATCTCAAGCCACAAAAACAGGTGGATTTCAAGGCAGGAAACCTTCCCAGATAGATTGACAGAAGAGGTGGACTGGCTAGACAAATAAGAAACACCCAGGATGGGACAAGTCATTCTGCAGTAAAATTAAAGAGTTTTAGTAATACTGGCCTTCGATCCTTGAGGATCAAGACTTCACAACAGTGGGTGTGAAATGGCCAGTGCCTGCCAAGCAAATGTAATTGAGATCAATAGGAATGCTAAGAGATATTACAGACCTTCTTGTTTTAAGTAGGTTTAAGAGACAGTCAATACTTACTGTCAATAATCTGTCCTGCTATACACAAAATAAGACAGACACACCCAAACATATGACAGCAGAACATGAACGCAGACATGTCACTATGTTGCATCACTCTTACAGTTGTCAGGAGCTGTCTGTCACCTCAGGAGGGTGTCAAGCTCCCCATCACTCTTCCAGAGACCAGCCTGAAGCCACTCTGGTATCGAGACGGAAAGGGGAGGAGCTTCCATCACCCAATAACTGACACTCACTGGTGGCAAACTGAAGCTACTGTAGCTCTTTGAGTCTTGACCAATACAAGTTTTTATTGCTTTGAAAAGACATTGATTTACATCATCTGCAGTTATTCTTTACACAAAGGATACCTATATAAACCTACAAATGCTAATGATGCATACATTCACTCAAATTCATATTCTCTATTCATTTCTTTTCTCTA